>JBBPNO010000122.1:0-54580 GCA_038090915.1 Boletus eberwhitei
TGTATGGGGCTGCCGTCGTCAAGCGCTGGGGATGCAATCCTTTGGGTGACGTGCTGCGGAAACGGTTTGAGGATGACTTCAGTAAAGTCCTGGCTGAAAATCCAAAACATTCCACTCCCGAAGACGATGAATCCGAAGTTGAGTTAGATGATCCAGAGAACGACTCGGATTGGGAACCCCGGAAGGGCAAACAGAAAGGGAGAAAAACATTCTCGTCGGATGCATCAGCAGGCTTACTCGAAGCCATGGATATGGTCCTTTACTTGTCAATGATGGTGAAGGGCACTACACCTCAATCAATGGCTGCAGAATGGGAGAAACGGAACAAGGAGAAAGAACAACGTTCTCAAGAATATAGTTGTGAGAAGGTACAACAGTGGTTGAACTCAGATGCATCTGTGAGTGCTTTCATCAAATGCCTCTTATTTCCTGAGTGATGGACTAATGATAAGTTGTTGGGTCACAAGTGAGAGAAAAGGTCTTGTTTTCATCCACTTTGAACCATCACATCGTATGAATGGGAATGTCGAACCGTTCAAGATGTTACTCGACAGGGGCTGGAACTAGGACTAAGCTCACAGGTGGAGGGATTCATTTGTTCTCAAACTCCGATTTCAGGCGAATAACACGTGTACGAATGGTATCATTGTATGCATAACAGCATTTTGGCATGTAAGAACCCGGCGGGTCACACATAAACGACGTCCAACGTTTATCCAGCCGCGACTCTTAAGAGACGAACCCGAGCTCAGTCAGCTCCGAGGGTGCTGCCAGCTGCACGCTTGTGTCTGCGGTTGCTGTGACGACTGCAGCTGTGGGTGTTGATATGCATTCGTAAGCGGTGGTGCAGACAACGATGCCGTTCGTAGGCATGTGGATAATGGACCGGATATCCATGTGATTGAAACGCGCGTTCGCCGCTGCCGAATACGGTGCTGAGCTGAATTGGTTGGATGGCTGCCTGGGTACGGTACGAACCCAGAAGCACGTACCTCTCAGGGGCTTGCTTTGACTTTGACAGGCGCATCGTCAACACAGACTGCGTTCTAGTACCAGCAAAGATTGCCAGTTCCGAGTCGTCGTCACCTCTTCCTTGGTTGATCATAGTTGTCCCAACTGGCTTGACGCCTTCTCGTTCTGAGATGCAGCCAGTGCGTTGTGTGCCTTCTCACTCAGCTTGGTCAGGATTGGCTATAAGAATGGTCCAGTGAGCGAAGCGAGAACTCGAGTTACAGTTTCAGCATATCTCATAAATGCTTTTCGCTGCCCCATGACTGTGGGGAGCGGCTTTCGTGAACACGCAGGCCCTATCGAGTTCCTTAATCGCGTTGGACGCCAGGGGAGAGCGAGGTCCACAGTACGAAAGACGATCTGTGTTCAAACCATCAGTAAACGACCAACTAGTATGCAACGAATGATCTCCAAACCGCTGCCGGGAAAGCATACGTCCAAGTCGAAGAGAATCGCTCACAAAGATGGGAGTGGGTTATGTACTGCGCTCCTATTGTTCGCAGTATAGTTGAAGAGGCACGATAAGTGCGGTGTCATTTTCCTGATGGACGGCGCGTATTAACTTTTCAGTGCGTTGACGGGCTTTCTATGATGGCTTGCACAAAGAAACCTCGATGTACATATATACAGCAAGACTGGTGCGTGATGCCCAGCACAATGGTTAGGTGACTACTTGTCCGGGGAACTAACTGTCAATGAATTACCAGGTTCTCGTATCTTTGCCCACCCATCCGCACGTGTAGTGAGACAATCGCTTCTCCACGAGGTCAGATTATTTGCCTGAAGACAAGCTGAAGACAAACGCCGCAGATGATGATGATTCTTACACTTTGATCTACTAGTGCTAGGTGTGGGGAATACCAGACGCCCTTCGTTCTTCTGAATTTCTTCAACTCGCTGCAAGGAGATGGCCGATCGCACCGCACGGGGTTTTACCTCGAAAGCACGTGCCAAGGTGATGCTGCGGATGATCGTCGGACAACCAGCTGCACGGGTCTTTTTTTTTTTTCTTCTCCCAAGACAGTGGGGATGATCCACCGATCCCCAACTTTTTTCCGACTTGACTTTTCGCCGACGACCAATGGACCTGGACATAGACATATGGGCGTCGCCAGGTCATACCGTACGACGGATTCCTCTGATGCAAGTGATCCACGACGACGACGATCGCAATATCTCCGAGTCCGCGGAAGACGCTCGAGGTCGTATCGGCATGAATGTACATCGGGAAGCCATCGATTAGGATGGCGAGACTCGATGAAGACACGTCCCACTCTCTGCGGAAGGAATCAGTCTCCAAGTTGGCCAGTAGCCAGTCTCCGCCACTCACCAGAGTTGGTATGCCCAGGCAGCCAAATGCAAAACAGGCAGATTCGTGCATGTCTTGTCGTCCAAGCGAACGGGCACGTTTTACCTCCTAGTTCCCACCAAGGGAGAAGCCAAAAAAAAATTCAGATCGTGGTGCCAAATGAATGGCTCTTGTACGCGTTACGCGCGAGGCTGGGCGGAGCCCTGTGCAGTCGTGGCACATAGTGCATAGTGCTGTGCAGATTAAGTAATCTGTGTGATCCAAGTCAAGCTCGGCTGTATGCTCCCGTAGATTTTGTATGGACTACAGATACCGTACATTCTACAATACCACAAACAATCTGCAACCAATGAGCATCTGAAATGAACTGTGAGAGATCTGTTCAAGCCTGTAGGCACTGTCACACCAGACTAGAAGCCATTCTCACTGAACCTGTTTTACACTTCGCAACAGTCTTTATTCCACATACTCGTGGTCCGTACATCACAGGATCCATATTACACGCTGAAAAAAATGCCCAGAGAAAATTAAATAGGAGAATACCGAAGAAAGGTTGTCTAGTCGATGATGCTCAACTCCCTGGTACGTGTTTTCGCGAATTCATCTTTGTATGTATTCCAGATTCTGTAGGAGTCGGGTCAGGGATTTGATTAGAGGCCGTCGAAAACTGGACGGACCGGGTCAGCTCTTCGATATAGAGCATCTGCACCCGAGTCACTTCCTCGATCGACGGCCTATCACATTGCTGGATATGTACTGGCCGACCAACTATTGACGTCAGAGTCCGAAGGCCGAAGGTTTGGAGGTCACAGAATAACTCACTAACTGATACGATCCTCCGGCGATAGGGCATTAGTCCCAAGTTATCTACGAATGGAAGATACAGAACCAGTTCATCAACAGGAAGTCAGCTGTAGGAGATCGCAAAATGCGTACAATTTAATAATCCACGTCCGTGGAACAAAGGGAGGGTAAATCCAAACATGCTCTGGAACTTCTTTTGCAAAGCGTAAACAGTGGTCCCCTTTTCATTCGGCATTTGCTCGTAAATCTAGAGCAATATCGAGGTCAATTCAGGATCAGGGTTAATCAGACCTAGGATCCGTACATCGTTTTCGCCAAAGGAAAACACTGGTACCAAGTCGGCGCTGACAACACGAACATGAATGAGGGGCAAGGATATCTTGATTTCCGGAGGTAATCTGACGTACCCATGCTGAACCGCGACTTTGATGAATCCCAGCCTACGAATTTAACGTATGAGCATTAGCGTTGGCACCAACTATCTTGACTTACCTCCTTCTCAACGTCAGGTCTGCCGTACCTGGGCGAGCACTCAAGCTTTCTGCAGCACCGCCGACCACGATAGCAATGGCCTGCCCAGCCCCACGTTTCAAGATGTTGGAGCACGATCGCCTAGAAACACTGCTGATTCCAAGGGCCATGAGGATTTCGCGATATAGAGGTACGTTGAAGTTATTTGTGAGTGTAAGAAGATGAGGCTGGATCCCTGGAAATGCGAGTGAAAACCCAGTAGCTAAATACCCCGATCCTCAGTATGTGGCTTTACGAGAGGATGCTAGAGTAACCTTCTGTTGCGAAAGTGGCCAGTGCACCCCTGTGAGAGCACATTGAAAGATAGTTTGTTAACAAAAAATATCCCTCACATTCCTATGATTCCTAGAGTCGAACGGGTTAGAAGCAAGTTGATGAGGTCATTGCGATTCAGGACGAACCATGTGGATGATAACCAAATACATATGGTCTGTCTGCTGGTAAATCACATTCCTTTACGAAACCTTTAGGTAAAAAGAATTAAAGACCAAGAAGGCACTCAACTCACCTTCATTAATCTAGGCACGTTGCACACGAGAATTAAAGACTGAAGCCTGATATATTTCTGAAAACGTACGACGCAGGATAGTAGTCCGCAAAGTACTGCCATATCTTCAAAGAACGGAACCACGGGCTCAACCTCGTGCCATGCTCCGGACTTTGATCGATCCAGTGCATCCACATGAGATAAATAGCGAGGAATGGCCAGAGGGCTGGAATCGAACTTGAGAGTATACGAGGTAAGTCAAACACGAGTGCAAGAAAACAACCTCGCACCATAGAATTAGAAAAAGGAAGATAGAAATAACAAGTAAGGTGGACCAGGCGGCGACCGCCATGGTCTGCAATCTGCGTCTCCGGGGTATCTTTGTTGGCACGAAACTAAAAGCGGATGCTTCAGTATTTGGATAATCCATGGTCTCTGTGTGCAAGCGAGCAAGAAGACGACTCGAAAGAGTCACTCAACTCGATTGATGTTTGTAAGGCGGCGACAGGGCGCAATGGCGAAGACGTCAATTTGGATAATCTTTCGCGTAATGCAGATGCAGACAAAGTCCGGTTCGATGCCGTCAATGGGTGACTGTAATCCATCTTAAGCTGTCTCGCGGCGCAGACTGCTCGAGAATGAGATGAGTGTCCAGTGTCGGAGATGGCTCGACAGATGCCCGGCGTAGGTAATACTGTCTGGTCTGGTTTCACCCTGCAACCAATCATTGCTTTCCTTTAATGGAGAAATGCACGTGACTCCATTCTACAAACCACTCAGGGGTCAGTGAAATGTTTTACCGCCGCAAAAGATGGCCAATCGCGTGTGACCTCCTATGGCTACCGATAGCCTAAATCTGTATTTCTGTTCCTCTTTTCTGTGGTGGTGCGACTCGGATTTTCATCAATACTTGATTGTGTGAAATAATTTGTCCAGAGTCCAGACATTGGATCTAGACTCATCATCTTTCGGGGTCCTGGACCTCGTTTAACAGGGTGCTTCAGGGGGCCACATGGTGGGCAAGCACACTCCAAAATATGTCGAGCATCGTAAACGTTTTCGTAGTCTCCCCAGACACGCGATCCGAGCGGCGGTTTGACCTCCACATCACCATCCAGCAGCTCAAGGTTCCGATCTTCCTACTCTATCACCTCATCGTTTCACGTCTCATGCACAGTCAAAACTTGAGCTCATCACCGGGATCCCGGTCCAAAATCAGCGTCTTTCCATACAAAACAACGAGGGAGAGACGCTCGCGCACCTTTCGGATGACAATAATCAATTGGGCTTTTACGGATTGACGGCGCTGCAAACATTAAATGTAAGCTCAATCGTCGTGTCCGTGATCCACTCCACGCAATTGATGTGTCCATGCCGCAGGTGATCGATACGAACCCCGCCACCTCGTTCACCGGACAGCTTTCCGACGTATCCCAAGTCGAGAAATTCGAGCTGAGTGACGACGCGTACGCGAAAAGAACAGGTCGCTACCGACCACCACAAGGTGACGTTGCACATTGCTCATGTCTACTCTCCTCCAGATTCCGTATTGGCGTACAAGCAACGGCACAAAGTGGGCCGATTTGCTCCACCATCGGAGACCGTCCCCGCACCTGTTACTGATGTAGATATCCCGATTGGCGCACGTTGTGAAGTTGAATCGACCGAGGAAGGGCTCCATAAGCGTGGTACGGTGTGTTTCGTGGGCCAGACTACTTTCGCAAAGACAGGTGTTTGGGTCGGCATTGAATACGACGAGCCGATTGGGCGTAATGATGGATCGTACGTTGCCCTCTTTAGGTCGCGATCTCAATTAATCATGTCATATTTTATGTAGCGTCCAAGGAGAGCGATATTTCAACTGTCGTCCAAATCATGGGGTCTTCGTGCGATCGGATAAAGTGAGAGTCGGGGACTTTCCTGTAGAAGAGATCACTTTCGATGACGAGGAGATGTAGTACAAGGTTGGTCATACGCGACGTCCCGATAGTCTCACCGTCCCAGATTCATGTGGCTGACTTGTGGCATGTTCTCAGGCCAATTGGACTCAGAACTTCAACTGACCGTATAAAAATACTAAAAACTTGGAAAGCCGGTCCTTTGGTTGGACAGGCTAGGACTTTGTCTCGTTTGCCAATAATAAGTATCTGCCAAGACGATCACTCTGGTATCTTAAGACCAGCAATAATATTCCACGGTCAGGACTTTGTGGCGTGTCTGTCGCTGTCTTTTCTCGCCGAATGTCCGTCATCGTATTGCATTTTCCCGCACGCATGTTTTGATGAATGCGTTCCAGCTTTGATACTTGTCGATGTCCGCATCTTTGCTGTCGCTGCACTCGCTGAAAACTCTCGATGAGGATTTATCCTTGTAATGCACCTCCTTTTGCATAACTAATAGTGATCAACCTGTGTTTTCTTGGTCTTGTCTGTTTGATGTCGTGGTATCCACATCTCTGTAATAGCTCTCAGGTGGTATTCAATGCCGATTCTCTTTGAATTGATCTATTTACCGTCAAGGACGCCTCACAGTGCCATGATGCAAGATGGCTCGAATCTTGTACGCCGTACGGTGTGCTGTGCAATAGTCTGACATCTCGATCCTACGCACGAATAGCAGAAAACAGATACCGATCATCATATATCATTCGCAACAATCACATACACTCTGAAAGCAATATACATCCGTTTTTCTGAAAAGGCGTGACTGCATCCATCTCGGTATTGCGGGCGTCATCCACATTACCGGGTTACTGTGACGGATGCGAATACTGGGGCACGACGAGACACCATCTCCTTTGCGATCGATGACGCTATGGCCTGTGCGTCGATAGACGTACTGACGGCGTGAGAGCTATAGGGATTTGCCGTCGTCGTGGTGGTGGTGGTAGTAGTAGATGTCGACGAGGAACTGGTCGTGGACGGCACACCTCCAACGATTTCGACCTCGAGGGACTCGTCTGCGTTCCCCGGTGCTCTCGAGGTGGTCGTGGTGGACACGGAACTCAAAGGGCTCAAAGACGGTCGTGTTGCTGTCGCTGTGGTGAAGGCAGACGGTGCCGCAGTGGTCGTCGACTGGGAAGGAATCGAGGAAACCGACACCGATACCGCGGCCTGGGCGGGTGTGACAGTCCGACTGGAGGATTCAGAAGCCGTCGTGGCGACTACGACCGTCGTCGTGATGGTCGTTGTGAGGGCGGCCGCCTGACCGATGCTCGCGTGGGTGGTGTTGGTGGTATTAGACGAGCTCGGAGAGGGCGCAGGCACTTCGGGGACAGCGGCGACGTATACGAGCGTGACGTTTCGAGCCAGTTGTGAGGCGCTGTTGGTGGGAGCTGTACTCGTCGAGGTGCTCGAAGGTGTGACAGAGCCACTCGTCGTAAAATTGCTGCTATCTCTCCGGACTCTTGCATCAGTACACGAGGTCAGGTCGGTTGAGTCATTGCCAGTGCCTGAGGAGCTAGTAGTAGCTGATATTGGTTCGATCTGTCCGCTAGAAGGGTAATAAGAGAATATCTGGCTCTCGTGCGGATTTGACGAGGAAGCATCGTTTCCGTCGTCGGCACAAGGATCAGGTGCTGAAGCCGCCGACTGAATGGCCCCAGTGCAAGGTGTCATGAGGAGCGCAGACGTCGCCGCGGGATCCGGATCATAGGTGGCACAATACATGACCATGTCAGCGCTGCCTGCATCAAACACCTCCGTCGCGAGAGTAACGTGCTTGCTAAAGTTTCCTATGAGAGGTTTAGTGACGTGTCATCAGTAGGGGGCTCAAGACATACCTGCTGCATACGATGATTCATCCGTAGGAATCATGATGAACTGAGTCTGGTCTATCGTAGAAGCGTTCAACGGGAAGGCCTTGGCGGAATTCAGGCCCGACGTCCAGTCAATTGGAGTCGGGTCCACTGACAATGACGCAAGACGCTCGGTGCTACCGGGCGATTGAGAGGTACCCTGGACGGAGGGAACCATGAGAAAACGAGACGGTCGAATAAGGAAAATAACTTGCCATGATGTCGATTCTCCCCATGATTAAATTGCCTTCGTCGAGTTGACGTCGATTGAAGACATGGGTCGATTGTTTACCTGTGTCTGTGCGCCCCTGCTCCCAAGTTCTCGGCGGTGTCCGAGAGACTAGATACGTCTTGCCATGTTCCCCGGGGACATATACCGAGGAGCGACGACCGAGGTGAGCAGGTTCTCGACGGTAACGGCTTCGCGCGAAAGCAGACCGAGGAACATTGTGATGGGCGTGGTCATGAGGATCCTGGCCTTGCTGGTTGTGAACCTTGTTGTGACCATGGCCGCGGTAGCGTCGCAGAAGGGGCGGACGTTCCGAGGCTCGGTGGTCCTGTGCCTGCACAAAGGGTCGTAACCCAGTGAATCGATGCGATACATCGAACACGTGAGGATACTTACCTGGTGCCTATTACCGTTGCCATCGTGCCTCTGAGCTGCAGTTGACCCGCCGAAGAGAGACCCGTCGTGCGTCCGCGTCAGTCGCTGAGAGTAAGGGACGGAAGCGTGCGTCTCCGTCGAGTATCTACCATAGAGGGATGCAGCTTCCACAGGGAGCGGGAGAGCAAGGGGAAGGGCTGCACAAATGCAAGCAAGAACGGCGAAGCGTGCATGGAGAATCGCCATCACGAATCACGTTTGCGTTAATGAATGAAACAGGGACTGAAAAGGCTCGGAAATGGACGACAAGGGGGTGTGCGACCAGCGCTGAAAACTCGAGACGATAAGGTAGGATAAGAAGCAAAAAATAGCGCTGCCTGACGCTGCTAGGATCACCAGGATCCAGGGAAAGGAAGGAAGAGTTGGAAAAAAAGAAAGGCGCTCACAGTGACTGTTCTTATACCCTCAGTCTGGGATGTCTTAGTGTTGTCAGCCAAGGACGAGATTGGAATCAGCCTGATAGTCTGTAATGAAAATGGTCTGACTGACGATAATATTGCTGTCCTCAAGTCATCACATTTAGTATGAATTGACAAAATCGTGGTGAACGCACTTAGTCCAGTAGTTCAGTTCAGACCTTTGACATTCAACGAATTGACGTGGAGAAACACCCCGTGTCGCTGCCGTTGCGCGACCGCTCCATGTCTCACACTGGACTAGAACAGAAAGTGCCTAGAAATTGAGTAACGCTCCGAGAGACGGATTCCGAAGTTCAAACGTGCGCCGGCGCGTGATCACTAGCTAGCACTTGCGATCGGCAACGCTTCGGAGGTGCATGCCGTTTTTGGAAGTTTTGACTTTATAGCGTTTTTTGCGTCCGCTAGAACACTACGACACACATATGGCAGAACCGAAAGCCACTCGAAAGGCTGAAAGAAATCTCAAAAAGGCCCGGATAGAAAAGCCCATCGTGGCAAGGAAAGGAACACCATCAGATCAGCAAGAACTCTCAAAAAGCAAGTCATTTGTCTCGTTCTCTCCAAAAGATAAAGGAAAGCGCAAAGAGACCCATCAAGATATTGTAAACACTCCCGAACCACTTCGCAAGTCCGAGTTACCAGCTTCTTTCGTCGTCGTCGCAGGCTCCTACGAAAAGTTGCTCTACGGGCTCGATGGGACGGTCACGCCCTCTGAATCTGGCTACGAGTTTCATTTGAACCCCATCTTCATATTTCCTGCACACGTATCATCCATCAAAGCTGTTGCTGCATCACCGAATGGAGGGAAATGGCTGGCTACGGGAAGCTCGGATGAAATCGTAAAGGTGTGGGACTTGGCAAGGCGGAAAGAGATCGGTGGTCTGATGCACCACCAAGGTATGTGCTCATTCGGATGCCGGAGTAAACAGGCCGGCATAACCATACTCAGGATCTATCACGTATCTCCAATTTCCCTCACGTTCTCATCTTCTCTCCGCATCCGAGGATGGCACACTATGTCTTTTCCATGCGCGGGATTGGACTGTCCTACGTTCGCTAAAGGGCCACAAAGGCCGCGTTAATTCTGTCGCCATTCACCCGTCTGGAAAAGTTGCATTGAGTGTCGGGCATGACAAGACCTTGCGTATGTGGGATTTGATGCGTGGTAAGGGGTCGGCCAGCACGAAATTGGGAAAAGGTAAGATTTTCGATGTTGGTGGCGGACGCTACTCAAAGTTAGTCACGAAGAGGGCGAAGTTGTAAGATGGTCATCATCGGGCTCAATGTTCATCGTCCAGTCCTTGTCTTCTCTTGATGTATTCTCTACGGTACGTGGCTGTTCTTGCAGATACATCTGCATGCTCATTCCTCGTCGCCGTATAGGACATGGTCTTGCGGCATACTATCACACATCCATCAAGAATACACAGCCTGCGATTTTGTAAACGTGTAAACGGCGATGGAGAACTTTTATTGGTCGCAGCGGAAGATAAAAAAGTATCGATATACCAAGTATCTGAGGATCCACAATCCCTACCCACAATAATCGCCGAGGTGGTCGGCCATTCAAATAGGTATGTTATGATATCTCCGCTCGTAGCATAACTGACCGATGTCTCGCTAGAGTAAAAGCTGTGGAGACGCTTCATATTGCGCTCCCGAAAAACACATCAAAACGCGAGGACGCACGAGCAACGACCACAATCGCCTGTACTATTTCATCCGACGGCAAGATATTCGTGTATGACCTGGCCGCAGTGCCAGTTGAGACGAAGGAAAATTTGCAACTACATCCGGTAGCGGAATATGACACGAAGGGCACCCGCCTAACGTGTTTGACTGTTGCCGAGGGTAGACCTGCTGGAGGATCGACAGTCGTAAATGGGAAGCGGAAAGAGAAGGAACAAGATACGGACAATGAGGAAGAATTAGAGTGGGAACCACAATGTGGAAGTGGAAGATAGCCTGAGGGTATGAGAGCGTACCCATAGCTGCACAGGCGATGCCCGTGCGTACCCTGTATACGAACGTTGAAAATCAGGGGAAATATTCGTGAACGCGTTCGGCTTCGACCCTAGCTCGGAGAGATCGGGGTGAGAAGTGCCTCGGATAGCTGGATGAGTGCCTCACGCGATTCAGTAGACGACATGGTAGTAATGAGTGTCTATCACCCTGATGGAGTACATTTGACGATAGATATACTGATGACAATCTAGACCAGCAACTCATCCTCAACGGGAATATCTTTATTTGTGTGCGATGCGACCTTCGATGACTAACTCCGAGTCCACGCGGAGTGCAGTGAGTGTCGGCGACGCTCCGAGTCATTAGTATCAGCTCCCATTCTCAACAACAATGAAATGTACTAGCTACGTCAATAGCAGCCCAGGCCCCGTGCTGACTATTGCCTCAGAAGACTTGGAAGACGCTGTGCCATCTATGGGCATGCAGGAGAAGTTTGTAAGTCGCGTTCTTTCATTTGATTTGGAGGCTGCTTAATTCGGACAGACTGTCACGGTGGAGTTTGAGAACAAACGAATCCCTCCACCTCCGAGCTACTAGTCCCAGCCCCCGTCGAGTAGCGTCTCGAACCAGGTTCGACATTCCCGTCCATATGATGTGATGGTTCAAAGTGGATGAAAACAAGACCTTTTCTCTCACTTGTGACCCAACAACTTATCATTAGTCCTTCACTCAGGAAATAAGAGGCATTTGATAAAAGCACTCACAGATGCGTCTGAGTTCAACCACTGTTGTACCTTCTCACAACTATATTCTTGAGAACGTTGTTCTTTCTCCTTGTTCCGTTTCTCCCATTCTGCAGCCGTCGATTGAGGTGTAGTGCCCTTCACCATCATTGACAAGTAAAGGACCATATCCATGGCTTCGAGTAAGCCTGCTGACGCATCTGATGATAATGTTTTTCTCCCTTTCTGTTTGCTCTTCCGGGGTTTCCAATCTGAGTTATGGTTCTCTGGATCATCTGAGTCTGACTCAACTTCAGATCCATTGTCTTCGGGAGTGGAATGTTTGGGATTTTCAGCCAGGACTTTACTGAAGTCATCTTCAAACCGTTTCTGCAGCACGTCACCCAAAGGATTGCACCCCCAGCGCTTGACGACGGCAGCCCCATACATGAAGTCAAGCAGGATGCTGGGTGGGGGTGGTAGTTCATCACGGGACCAATCGGCTCGACTGTCACGTTGCAGAACAATATCTGATCCTGTAGGTGGCATATGATACTGTAATGTTGTCCGGCTGTGTGGAATAGGACCTTGCTCAATCCGCGGAACATCGGTGGGTAGCATGGCAAAATTTGGAGTCTGAACATGGCACGCGTTAGAGACAAGTGTGGGGGGGATATAAATTCTGGGCATACCTTAAGGAACCCAACTGCAGCCATGCCAAATTTTTGATGTAGGTCCTTGCGCAGAAGCATTCCATTCTCGATGCAATTGATATCAACATCATCTTCAAGAGAGAATGGTAGTTGTTCATATAAACCGGAGCGGTCACGAACAACATAAGTAATATACTAATGAAAAGGTAAACATCACCCAGGGCCTGCCAAGATCAGGTGAACATACATTGCTGCCTTTGCTGTTAGGTATAATATGTGTCGTGTCGCAAAATTCAGGCCCTTCCCCCGTAATAACGCAATTGTTGTCGCGTCTGCGAACATCCTCGCGGAAGTGGGTGCGTCGTAGAGTAGCCGCAGTTGACGTGATTCGGTCATTAAATGCGCAGTAGTCAACGAGATGGTACGTGTCTACCTCGACATATCGTCAGAATATATTAATAGTGCAGGAAGCACAAGCTTACCGTTGGGGGTATAGTAGTATTCATGCTCGAGATTTTCGAGTGAGACATTGTCATACTTGACTATCTCGCCTCCTGGAGTAGCCGAGAGGTGTCCCTTGACGCCACAAACGGCAAATGTGGCGAAGCGTACCCATTTGAGTGGGTAAAGAGTGAATCTTTTAATATCTTCACGCGGGATGGAAAGAGCCCGAATCCACTGTTCGGTGGTGCCAGTGGTTGCACCTTCAAGTTGACTGGGCAGGTAGATATGAACAGTAGCAGCCATGATACATGATGAAAGTCGTAGCAAGAGATTTGAAGGTTGCTTAAGTAATTCGGACTGTCGTGGTGCCAAGGCACCCTCGATAGTCACTGAGCCACGGGCCATCATGAACTCTGCAAAGCTCAAACGGAAACTCGGCGATTTGGGTGTCGATACCTCGAGCAAGAGGGCAAATGAAAACTTTTGTTTGGTAATTTCCTCACTTTCCTCGCCCTCGTACCGCTCACAGTTCCTCCAGATTGGCACACCTCTCCCCCCCCTCGAGAAGTCCAGAGACACAGGCGAATTCGTACCGCTTTGGAAGCAAGAAGTCGGTTACTGCTCGTCAGTGGGCTATTCATCTGATGTCTTGCTGTCTAGGTGAGGGATGAAAAAGGCCGAAGAAGACTACACGGTGCTTTCACCGGGGGTTTCTCTGCCGGGTACTTCAACTCAGTTGGTTCAAAGGAAGGTTGGTCTGGTCATATTATCTATTTAGCGTTCAGTGTGGGAATTCGTACTCAGGATGGACACCCTCGACGTTCGTTTCCTCGCGTTCGGATCGTGCCAAGGCTCGGATGGCGAGACCCGAGGACTTTATGGATGAAGAAGATCTAACCGAGCTCCGTGCGGACCAAAAGCTCGTTAGCGAACACGATGAAATGGATATCCTCGGAGGTACCCAGGCCGAGAGAGCCCGTAAGACCGGCGTAGACGACAGCCAGAAAGAGTGTGTTGTTTCTCGACTTGTGCATCTGTCCTGGCTCACCTGCGTCAGCCCAATCACCCTTGCGCTTGAACAGGCCATGTTACCTTCACCGAAGGATTCAGCGGGGGGACGTATCCTCAAGAAGATGAGGTGGAGGCCAGGTCAGGGTATAGGTCCGAGAGTGACGTGGCGGCAACGCGAGATTCAGTATGGGCGGGACCCGGACAAAACTGGACCAGACGTGGATGAGGAGGCCAAAAAACACACTTATGCGCCAAAGGATACCCCAGTGATAGTCGTACCTCGCAAAGACGATTTTCATGGACTTGGATTTAACAGATCATTTGGTCTCCATGCAAGTTTGGGGGTGCAAGAACAGGATGCGCAGGTGCTCAAGGACCACGACTCGCAGGTATGTCCTGCAGTCCACATTTGGATTCGTTGTTACTTATATTGATTCCAAAGGTGGTTTTGGACTGGGCGCGTTGAACGACGCGGATGAGGATGATTTGGACGTTTATGATCACGCCATAGGTCATGGAAGAAGTCGACACGCTTTCGATGTCAACGACACGCATGATGAAGAACGCGTTGTTATTGGAGGTCGTGGGGCTAAACCCAGCAGTACGACTGTCCGGACACCATCGGTATGGCCCCCAATTTACTAAGGGGACGGGTATCGTGACGTATTCTAGATACAAGCAAATAGCCCGGGCGTGTTCCGCGATGGCAAACCTACTCCTTGGGTTTAAACTTTCAGAAAAACCGGTAACAGAAGACTCGTGGTAAGTCGTTTGCGGAGTCAAAGTCTCCTTCGACGTAAGTCGACCTCTGCAGGTTCCCTCTTCCTGAAGTACCAAAAGTGTGGAAATCTGATCCCAAGGCCCTTTGGGAACGGGAGAGATCAATGCTCAGTGAGAAGGAAAACATACCACACTTCCCTGTACCTGGACAACCCCAAACGCATGCCCAATGGAAAATTGGGATATCTCCAGATCAGGTTCGTCCCCCCCCCGAGACGTTCACCTATCTGACCCGCTCTTTAGCGAGGTGCTGCACTAGGAGAGGCGCCGCTTCCATCCGCACCGCGCTCTGTCTTCGAATACATGTCGAAGAAAGACCAAGAACGAATCAAGAACATCACAGCAAGTCGTTTCACCGGTCCCTCGACAGTCGATACGACAAAACAAGAACCAGCACCAAGCACACTCCCATCCCAAGGACCTTATATCCCTCACATAGAACCACACGTTGCGCAGGCTGCATTGCAAGGTTTCCAACCCTTCACTTCCAATCCCAACAAACAATCCCGATATACTACTTAGCTGCGTGAACATGCCGAACCCGGTTCTGGGTTCTCTATACCTGCACGTCTGCCGACCCAGACACCAGAGACATATGCACTCGAGATGAGCGAATTCGCCAAGGCTGCCGCCCTTTACCGTCCTGTCTCGGGAGCGATGGCAGGACGTTTTACGAGCGCTGCTGTGCTCGAGTTGGGTCCCAAGATCGTCGAAGGACTACATACCCCTGCAGAACAAGCGTCGATGGAAAGAGAACAGGAACTGATCGTGGAAGACGAGGAGGAAAAGAAGGAGGAAGAGCCAAAGGTGCACGCTGCCCGATTGGGCATGTATGGTTCGATGACGAGGGAAGTCAAACCGTGGCAGCCTGCGCGTCTCCTCTGCAAGAGGCTCGGCGTCAATGATCCCAACGCGGAAGTGCACTTTGATACGCCGGAGGCGTCGACGTCTGCCACTGCGGACGTGCCAACTGGTGGCGCAGGCGGCGTTGAGACGGGCAGCGTTACGGAGGTACAGCCAAGTCCTGCTGCCCCGCGTGGCCAGCGACACTTGGCGAACATTGGGCTGGGAGAGGACGATGGGCAAGGGGACGATATTCTCACTTACGAGCGGCCCCCCATGAGTATCTTCAAAGCCATTTTTGCAAGCGATGACGAGGAGAGCGAAGATGAGGAGGACAAGTCGCCAGGGGACGATAGTGCTGAGGTTCCGATGCCATCACAGCCCTCGACCTCAATACGAACGACGGAGAAACCCGCCGAGACGCCGGTTGTCCCTCCAACTACGACAGATGGGGCGAAAGCAAGGGCCGCGGTGGATGTCAAAGTGGATCTGTCGACGTTCAAACCGACATTCGTCCCTCGTGACTGACAAACGCACTCGGGAAATGGAAAGACGCCTGCTGTGAAGGAAAAGAAGGGCAAGAAATCCAAAACAGGTGCTCCCGTATCGTTTGATGTGGACGAGGACGGCGGCGAGTCGCTCTCGATATTAGCGCGGCGAGAAACCAAGGAACGGGATCGTCCAAAGAAGAAACGGAAGAAACACAGAGAGCATGTAGAGGATGAAGTATGGGTGGAGAAGCCAGCTCTGGATATCGTTAGGGATCTTCCGGTTGAGAGAACCCATGATGATCCCGACGCCACGGAGGTGGATGATGCTCAAGGGGTCTTAGGACCATCCCGGGGACGGAAACCATGAAAGGTTCTTGCCTGCACTAGCTTGACTGCATGCGAGGAGTAATCGTATACTGCCCTGAATCGCAAGCTGAGGCCCTTTTCGTTCGCGGAAAGTAGTGGGAACGCGGCATTCCCAGCACCTTGACTAGATTATTTGGAGGAGACGTGGGTTGGGCCACGCAAGTTGATGCCTCACTAGCATAGAAGATCTAATGTACATTCCTTTCAAACGTCACTGTTTTGAGAGCCTGACTTGGGCGACACTGTAGGTCGCTGATTGGCTTTGTCAGCGGTATCACTGCACCCGGATCCGACGAAGTGGAACGATCGGACTTGAGTCCACCAACCTAAACGTCAACCGTAATTGGTACCCTCAACATTCGATGTTCATTCCCGCGTGCTAGCCTCATCTTCAATAGGTTATCTTGTCCAGGATGCCTACTAGCACAGAGGCAGACTCTGCCGAGCTCAGACGGTTTAGGGAGCAGTGGAAGGAGGAAGTTCGACGGCGGCGGCGGGAACTTGAACAGCATGCCCAACAACAAGGCACTACTACAGAACCCACTCAACAGAGGGTATCTTCCCCTGAGATACACGCTCGGTCTCATGCATATCCTAGCACTAGTGCTCCACCCGAGACCTCTGCGAAGCCGCCCCCGACGACTCGGTCCGTTTCTGGCGTCTCACATCATGTTCAACACACGTCACATGGCCAGAGTCCTCTCACCGGAAGCATCGCACGTGCCGTCGAAATATATCGCAGCGCTGTTCAGCATGAACAGGAAAGCGACTTGGACGAAGCGCTGAGGTTGTATCGTCAGGCATTCCGACTTAATCCAGATGTCGACCGTGCGTACTTCAAGGAGGAGCAGAGGCTGCAACAACCAGATCGCTTCGCTGTTGGCACGGGTCACAGGAAGACGACATCTACTAACAGAGATGAAGGGACCGAGGGTACGGACAGTCGCGTCGCGAGGATTGCGGAAGGCAGGGAGCCAGTGCACATGAATGGGATTCTCTCCAAGGTCCTGGAAAACTTCCCAGAAGTGTTGACGTTTGAGCCAGAGGACAACCGGGAGGGTGTGCCGATCAATATGATTCCGGAGGAGTTGCTCTTGTACATCCTGCGCGATCTCGACACGACAACCCTGGAGCGCTTCGCGACTGTCAGCCGTAAGGCGCGCGTCCTTTGTCTCGACCCGTCAATATGGAGGTATGATTATCTTTCATCCCAGAACACAAATGTGATAGTCTCCAATGAAAGGGACTTTGTATATTTGGCATATAAACCACCACAGATTCCCGAGGCTGTCACAGTGCAATCGATAGTTGATGGATATGATTCCAACTATCGGCAAACATACATCGAGCATCCAAGATTAAGATCAGATGGCGTATATATCGCCGTATGCCACTATGTGTGAGTTTCTCGTCTCACAACCTATACCATCTGTTGAATGACTCTCTTCAAAGTCGGAGAGGCCTTGGTGAGAACGCTTGGATCAACGTAGGTCGCGGACTATGACCCCCGACTAGTATCACTCATGCAAACGCTCATGCAAACCATAGGTCAGCCACCTAATTACGTACCACCGATATCTGTGCGTAATCCCTGGACTACTCTTCGTCCGTGTTCGCTAACGTGCCACAGTCGGTTCTTCCCGGACGGACGAGTTCTCTCCCTTTTGGCAAACGAGGAGTACCAGCCCGCACTCGTCATACCCATGCTCAAGCCCTCGTTGCGTATGAAGGTTCCAATGTCATCGACGTCTACAAACTTAAATCACTGACGCACGCACTCACCACAGGGATTCTACATCGGTGACTGGCGGCTCGAAGGCTCGAGCGTCCTGATCACCAACCTCGTCGAGAGGCACACACACGCTACATACGCCACGCCCGCTCACCCCTCCCACTACACCCACGTCCCTCAACCCACTCGCTACCACTTCCAGATGATGCTCACGCTGCGTTCCAAACCGCTCGGTCGATGGAACAAACTCGATCTCGTCTCGTACGAGTCTGTGAGCGTCGAGGATGGAGAGGTCGTGCCGCTCCCGTTGAAGCACGAGCGGCCATTTTGGTTCTCCAAGGTCAAGAGTTGGCAAGGTTGTTAGCTTCTGTGTGGACTCGTGTACAAACTCTGGATTAGACACTGGTGGCACCCGCGGACGAATACAATCTCTATATCGACTCAGCTGTAGCGACACAAGCAGACAAATGAAGTCCATGTATGCACGATCAAACCATATCCGACAGTACTTGGATATGAAAATGAAATGAAACTTGTCCATATGATACACCCTAGCTACGATAACCCATGTATTTCGATTACTTCTGTCCTTCCTTAAACTCTTCGCCTTCTACAGCTACTACTGCCAGATCAGTCTCGCAACCTTTTTACTGTAAACACAAATATGTAGCGGGGGATGGTGGGGTGGGGGAACGAAACGAACGAGCGCCAAGACGGAGGGGGAGGTGCCACCAACATAGAGAACCACGGAACATCCAAATGCACGGTTTCCCAAAAGACCACAGAAAACACATTGAGAGAGGCAAGAAATATGTGGAGGAACGACTAAACAAGACGACGCGACGCGGCGAGTAAAGGGTATGGTAAAACATGTATGATGAATTGTCATCGTAAGCAAGACATGCGACGGGTGTCAATGGTCGTAGAGGGAGCCTAGGATCGTAATTTTATCGTGACTGGTCGGGGAGAAGGGTGATTAGATTGTTGCCTTGAAACGAGTGTGTGGTGCATGTGCCTTGAGGTCCTGGGTCCAGCGTCAACTGGGAAGCTCGTGTTCTCTGCGAGGGGTAAGAGCGTGATGGACGGAATGCGCGAGCAATTCATGCCGCGCTGTAAAGGAACAGGTTGTTCGTTGCGGCGATCTGCGACCCGTCAGCTTCGCGTCTGCATGATCGGGAATGACACTCACAGCAATTGTATTCTCCCTTGGATGCCAGCTCGCGTGGAGAATCTTCTTGTTGAAGTCTAATGTTTCCATCTGCATCGCATCCCTCAGACCACCTGGTCGACCGTTCTTTAGCCCGTTCTTGCTCGGTAGCGGCCCACCCATCTTCTTCGCTTTAAACGCGGACTTGTCAGCTTGAAGGACGACGTCGCCGGTTGTCTCCGTGTCAAATATTCGGAAGAAGTTGTGGTACGATCCGGTCAGGACATGTCTACAAGATAAACGTGATTAAGCATCATCTGAAGAGGAAAGGTACACACTTGTCATCACCACCCCAGACACACTCAAACTTGTCGAAAATGCAATCATTCTCGTACAGGTCACAAAGCTTCCCGCGGAGGTGGTCATGTATGGGAATCGTCTTGATCGGCCGTGACTCCATATTAATGTCCCAGATCTTCAGGGACAAGTAGTCTCTCGATAGGATGTATCGCCCATCATGGCTGAACTTGACATCGGATATAGATGAAATAATTTCAGAGAAGAATGAGCGTGCTGAGGGATCCTCCTCCTCCTCAAAGCCTGTCAAACCCGTGAGAAGGTAATTCGTGGAATGATCTATAACGACGCACATTTTGCGTGACGATCACAGAGCGCTGAGTCGCGCATGTCCGCAAGCTTGATGTTACTCTTTGAACTCGAGTACATAAACAAGTTGCAATGTTGTGGGTGGAACTCAGCAGCGGTGATGACCTCTGTGAGTTCCTCCATATTGACGGGTTTGATGTCTACGATGTCTGACGTGGCAAGGTGATTGGTGACACGATTGTAATGGCTAGATCAGAGACGCACTGAAGCTCTGGTCGCTGATGCCCAGATTCCATAAGTTGATGCGGAGATCGTCTGCGGAAATGTACGTTTCCTGGTCTGAATTGACGGAGATGGAGTGGATGTGGTATGCATGCGCATTGGCGTAAACTTTCCGTGGGATGGCGGCAATAATATTGTCCTGTTGTACCATACGGGGAAGTTTGAGATGCAAGTGTGACCTGGGTGGTGTAATAGGTCGCTGGCCCTCATAATGATTCGATTCTGAAACAACTCGCAGCGACTTTTCAAACACTTTCCAGAGTTTGATTGTTTTGTCTGGGGCAGCCGAGAAAGCTCAAGTGGCAACGACAACAGGAAGAGAGAAGGTGCGCACCATTGGTGGACAGCAGGAAATGAGCCGTGTTTTGCCGTTTGCACCATTTGATCTTGTTGATCTTTTCCTCGATTTCTAGTGACTTGAGGTAGTCGAATTCTGGTTCATGTGATTGAAATTCCGTGTAGAACTTGTATTCACAGCCTTTTTTCTGCACGGGCGTGCGTTGAAGTGGTGTAGGGTGGGGTGGGGGGGCAATCGGAGAGAATCAGCCATGAAGGGTACCGAGGAAGGCTACTCACCGACTCGTTCCGCTCGAAGAGGACGACACGGCCACCCTTGTCCCCCGTTGCAAGGTAGTTCCCAGTGGAGTCGAACTCGACGGTGGATATGATGTCGGCTAATCGGAGAGGGGGGATGAGCGATCAGAGCAGAGAGCGAGAACGACATACCTTCGGTGATGTCCTCGACCTCGCCCTTGTCACCGAAACACTGAGCAAAACGCCAGCCACCTGAGCCTGAGGGATCGATGTCCATGATGAGGTGTTGTTACTTTGGATGAATGGGTCTGTACGCGATGTCGTGAGGGGCGTCTGTGTCTATGTTCTGATGGTTTTAGCAGTCAAAGAGTCGACCCAGCGGAACCTTGTCTGACACCCTCCTGCTCGCCCGCTGCCATTTGTTGTGCCCTTGTTTGGTCACTCCACTCCACACGGCACACACACCACTCCCTTCCATACTACTCCGACTCGTACCGCGTACATCTTCAACAATGTCCATCGCCCCCATCACCGGAAAACTCAGAAAGGCCTTCTGGCGTGACGTTTCTCTCGCCCTCGGCCTTGGTCTCGGCTCGGGCTACGCATTCTGGTATGTTCGCTTCCTCATCCTTCTTCTCTGTCTCACTTTCGGAACAAGGTATGGCTCCCACCTCAAAACAGGTATGACCACGCACATGCACAGGACAGCCTAAACTCAATCTCTGTAGTGCAACGCCGTGAGGAGTACTACCTAAAGCTCGAGCAGGAGAGGGCACAGGCTCAAGCTGCATAGTTGCTGTTCAACTGGGAATGTAGCCTTGCTGCTCGAGAATATAGTCGGCTGCCTACACCACCGTAGCTGTACAAATTCACCCCGACTAGAATAAACGGTTCACTGTCCTCCATTCTTGTGGCGTTGATGCATATGGGTTCTCCTTGGGAACGACTGCAGACCTCCATAAGGTAACGAGTTATGAGCAAGGTATAAGTAAGACATACGTAAATCGTCCAAGACCCTCATTTGAACAGGCCAACATGAAAAATGGATAAACACATTACTTGAGCAACCCAAATCTCTTGAGTTCCTCGCAACTGGCAAACGTCTCTGCCTCGATCCTCTTCACCTTTTCCCAATCCGTCCCGACACCAAAGAATCCAATTTCAGCTTCCTTCCGTCTCTCCCGCTTGTTGATGTCTAGTTGACATTGCGTATACAGATTTTGCGTATACACCTGTTCGATACTGGATTCAAAACGAGAGAGAGCAGATCCTCGGCGGTACTGGCCCACTGCAAGATCAGCAGCGATCTTCGGGTGTGCATTGAAGTCGCGCGAATTAACATAGTAATTTATGTGCAGGTTGCCCGTCTGCCGTTCGAGATCAAATCTTGACGTTCTCGTGAATTGAAACCGAGGGTCCGGAACAGGAGGCGTCGCTAAGAGGTCGGGGAGCATGGTCAGGAAAGAGAACGCGAAAATGATGATGAGAGGGAGGAGCTGGGTAAGCATCGACCGTGCATGGGGTGTTTCTCCCTGTGTAGCTCCTTGTGGACGTCCATTCGTACGTATCCGCGTCGTCCGGAATCCGCCGGGTCCAAAGCTCGCAGTGAACATGGGGCCCCCGAATGGGCCGGGACCGAAAGCGCCGCCATTCATCCCCATGCCCCCACCAAAGAACATGTTGAACAGGTCTTCGGGGGACATTTCGCCCTCAAAGCCACCAGCGAACGGTGAGGACGAGAAACCAGGCGAGAAACCAGATGATGACATGCCACTAGATCGTGATTCTGGGTCAGAGCCATGTTGGTCGAATGCTGCTCGCTTTTGTGGATCTGAAAGTCGAGTCGAGACGTGAACAGACGAACGATTCAAAATACGTACCTGATACGACTTGAAACCCCTTCGAAACCACTGTCAAGTAGATTAGCCGAAATGCACGGCGGAGAGGGACCACTTTCGTGTGACCTACTCTTGAATGCCTCATCAGCCCCCGGTGCTCCGTTCTTGTCAGGGTGCAGAGCAAGCGCGAGCTATCAAGAGTTCACCTCAATAACCCACTCCTCTGCTGATCAGCGGTGTATATACCTTTCGATAAGCCTTCTTGATATCACCCTCTTCGCAGTCTTTCTTGACGCCCAGGATCCCATAATAATCCGTGGGTTTGCACGCCCGGACCCGCTTCACGATGTTTACTTGTTCGGCCGTGTACTCTCTCTTCTCCCCGTTCATGCCCCCCGCCGTCCCCTCCGCTTTCGCATCGCCCCGGCGTTTCGTCCCTGCAGCCGAAGGATGCGTCTCCGTTGATGTCGATGACGCAGTTGTCGCCTTCCCATTGTTCGTACCTGTACTGGAAGACGGACCAGCCGACTCCGCTGCAGCAGCGGAAGTTTCAATGGACTCCTTGAGTAGCTCTGCTTCCGGCGTAGCGAACAGAGAAAGCGATTTTTGGCAGAATTTCCGCGCGGAGGGGAAGTTGCCTGCGTCCCTGTGCTTCTGAGCGATTCTCAGACACTTGAGGGCTTCGTCTTTATTGCTCTCCATCATGTACGAGGATGCGCGCGCACGAGTGATGGAGAAACGATGAAACCAGGACTTGTTTTTGCTGGGGTGGGCAAGTCGAGGCAATGAGACGTTGGTGAGAACTCGGCATTGGGAACAATTTCGGCACGACAGAGGCGTGGAACTTGACACGTCGTCATTCAAAGTAACTTATTAGATTTCTCCAAAGCAATCGAAATGCAATATATATGAACCAAAGTGGTATTATCGAGAAAGCTCTAAATTCTAGTAGATGCCAGGGATAAACTTGTACTTCACAATCGAACAGTAGCGTTCCCAGTCTTTCCCATACTTGATGGAACAGCGTTCAAAGTCACGGCCACAGCGGTGAATGAGAACCGTGATAAAGAAGACGGAATAGAAATACGGGATGATGGTTGCCCCACCGATGATCACACCCCAACAGAAGGACATGACCCAGTCGGCGACGTAGTTCTAGAAAGGATGTCAAAATACGCCCATGCCAGGTAATGCTGCAGCTCAAGACTTACGGGTTTGCGAGAGTACCTCCACCAACCACTGATCAAGAGGCGGTTGCTGTGTACTACTTTAGACGGCATATCAAGCGAGAGTCACTGGTGAACTCACCCATGGGCAGTCTGAATGAACTCTGGATTTTTTAGGGTACCCCAGGGCAGCTGAGGGAAGGTGTTGCGGAACTTGGTAATACCCTGAGTCTGCATTTTGAAACGGCTCTTTTGCGACATAGAGGTATCCCAGCTGTAGAATTGCATAGTTAGAACGAGTGCATCTGCTCAGGTGAATGGAGGTCTTACATGCAGTATGCAGTGAGCAGCGTAGTAAATAGCAGGACGTAAGTAGGGGTAGAGAACTGGTACTTGGAGGGGTCATGTGAAGCCATGTAAACGACAGAGTACACATATGTCTAAAATAAAGGTTAGCTCTGAGACCCGCATGCAGAGGACAATTAGTGCTGACAAATGGGACACCGGCAAAATTCCAGAAAATAACCATGAAGCCCCACTTTTCATGGTACATATCCCAAGTTTGGGGAATACATTCCTCTCCTTTTCCACTATGCACGTGTTTATTGAGGAAGGCCATCGACGAAATTGAAATACGCACCAAGCGTTTAGATAGAGCCAGGTAGCCAGAATCATGAAGGCCATGTTCTAGTCAAACTAAGTAAACAACGAATATCACCAAACGGGCCAGACTTACAGGCGTGACATATCCATAGTGTTCATACTGATGGCAACCACCAGAAACTGCCAAAAAGAAGACAATGACCCAAGGAATGCGGACCTCTGCCCACATCTTGAGGTCAATAGGGCCTATGCGAGGGTTCAAGCAAGCGCCCATAAAGACGTCATAGATGAAATTGCCGGACATCCGCATTTGGTTACCAGTTGCGACAGTGAGGAAATATACCCCAAAGGAGACTGCGAAACCGTAGATGATCGCAACTGACATGATATGTCCGTAGTTGTCAATGATTTCTGTGAGCCGAAAAATGTTGTAGTAGTGGAGCACGGCGGCAGTGATCATCGTGATATAGATGGACCAGAGAGCATTGCAGTTGTACATCAGTGTCTTGTAACCAAGCGAAGGGACTGGAAGTCCTTCCTGCTTGTAACCTGGTACAACCCAAGCAAGGAAGAGTTGATAGACGATGAGACCGGTGTAAACCTTCCATGCATAGGCATTCGGACTAGCATCCTGGATACAGGCCATCAACGCCAGTCGGTATCCAAGACCCGTAAAGCACCCACATCGCGAACATGAACCCACATACGCTGAAGGAAGGGAACAATGTCGTCCACGGAAGTAGGCGTAATAAGTTTCCCGTCATAGAACCACAGACATATCCAGAGGTAATACATGAGGATGGGGAAACCAATCATCATCGCTGTGACACCCCATGGGCCACCAAACTCGTATCTGGAGGATACGCTTGTAAGAACCGGTTGCACTCTAGACCTGGCAGACTCACGATTGGTGTTGGTCCAAGAGCTGGTCGGTTTTGCGGCCCTCATCTGTGGTGGTCGCCGAAGAGGAGGCTGACCGCCGCGCGTCAACGCTTCGCTGGCGCAACGCGTTGTCGGTGCTGCCATATGACTGGGACATATTTTGTGGAACGTCGCGTCTAGAAGGTCGAACGACATCTTTAAATAAAAGTTGGCTTAGTCAGCCTATACTATTAATGCCGCTCAAAAAAATTCAAGCGCCTCTCGTAAATGTTGGGATAAACAGTAAACAGTTGCTTATTAATACCACATTGACTCCACGACGACGACGACCTCCTACTTCTTCCAACACCGTAGGACGTACTATATACTGGTTTCATTTACCACCTTTGCAAGTTGCCTCGTGCATCCCAGCAAATTTCTTGTTCCCAGTCCTGTGACCCATGGCCTCTTCTGTGTTCTACAAATTTAAATCTCAGAGGGACGAGTCTCGGGTGACTTTTGATGGCACTGCGATCTCTGTGTTTGACTTGAAAAAAGATATTATCCTTGCTAACAATCTCGGTAAGGCCAATGACTTTGATCTTTATGTCTATGACGCGTCCACAAATCAGGGTACGTTCACTTCTCTAGCGTTGGTGCCCGAATTTTGATCCATGTTGCCTACTTAGAATACAAGGATGACACCCAAGTCATTCCGAGGTCATCCTCTGTGGTCGTAAAGCGTATGCCCTCTCAGCGTCCGGGCAAGGGAAAAGCAGCCATGTACATTGCTGGTACCAATGGAAGTACATCGGTTCCCATTTCTGAGCCCGTTCAGAGACCAGGTGGCAGTAGTGCATGGCACAAGGGTGCCATGTCAAAACGCTTCGACGTGAAAGAAGAATTTACGCCCTCCAAAGCTTCAACTCCTGTACGTAGTTGTTCTAAACTGAACGCACTACTCGCCAATCGGCGAGTCTTACATTCTTCGCAGTCGGGTACCCCAGTTACTATGCCAAAGAACTCGGTCACAAAGGAAGATGAAGCTGCTGCAATGGCAGCCATGTTTCAGGCCCAGACGGCCAACTGGGAGGAAACCCAGGAAAAGATGTCTCAGTTGGTGTCTCGTTTACGCGGTTCTTCTGCTTTGTGTAGTAGAGTGAACTCTCATAACATGATTTCTTCTGTTTTACCCTTGATTGAAACAGTGCTGTTCGAATATATAACCCTCGAGGAACGTCTTTCGGGCGCGGTGGGAAGCCCTTTGCTTCGCACCAGTCCCATGCTCCCGATCGTCCTTTGCCACCATCGTATGTGTGTTACCGTTGTGGTCAGAAAGGTGAGTTGTCGCGGCTTTGTCTTGTCATTGTTGGTTCATGTTCTTCCAGGGCATTGGATTCAAGATTGTCCGACGAATAGCGATCGCGAGTTCGACAACAAGCCTCGCATCAAGCGAACCACGGGTATCCCGCGCAGCTTCCTCAAGGCGGTGGAGAATCCTAACAAGGGTGAGATTGCCCAGGGCGTCATGGTCACCCCCGAGGGTGGCTATGTCGTCGCTCAACCTGATTCGTAAGTCACTGTATCCCATCGTTGGGAGGCAGTCACTCATTCTAGTAGAGCATCGTGGCAAAAGCAGGTATCTCGGTCGAAAGGCCTCTCAGTAGCAGACGTTCGAGAACGTCCTCCGACAGACCCTACGCTCGCGTGTTCAATAGACAACAGACTTTTCCGTGATGCCGTGAAAACGCCGTGTTGTGAAACCACGTATTGCGAGGAGTGTATCCAGACTCATCTTCTTGAGCGTGACTTTGTTTGTCCAAAGTGTGGCAAGAAGATCCCGTCTCTCGACAAGTTGGTCATGGATAAACCTATGCGAACAAAAGTTGCAGATCACATTGATAAGGTGATTGAGCAGAGCAGAAGGGAGTTTGATGAGGAAGGTTTGACGAACTCCGGTGCGGTAGCCAGCGAACAGGTACTCAATTTTCATGCTTCTGTCCGAGATTGCGACGCTAACAACTGCCCACAGACACCTCAAGGGGACAGCTCTGCTACCGATGATTTCTATTCAGATCAACAGGCTGGCATGGACGTTTCCCAGATGATAGTCGACAGCATTCCTCAGCTTCAGGCCCAGATCAACCAGCTGTCCATAATGATGCAAAACACCTCATTGCCCGACCATGTGCGACATTCTTCGGAGATGAAATATCACCAACTTCAGATGCAGCTCCAACAAGCACAGGCCCTTGCGGCGACTCTCGCGGTCGCAACCACCCTTCAGCAACAACAACAACAGCAGCAACAACAGCAACAGCAACAACAGATGCAGAGCGCCGCTGGTGTGGTGGGCTACGGCATGCCGGGATACCAGCAAACAGACACACAGTGGCCAGCCTCGTTTACGAATCAACAACCTGCTAGTCAGGATTCAGCATATCAGCGACTACCGCTCAATAATAGACGGCGAAATCTGAAACGCGAGCGTCCGTCTGACTTTTTGGAGGTCGGCGGGGAGAGTGATAGCAAGGTTCCACGGTATTGGGAATGAGCAGTTGATTTGGAGGTGTGATTCTTCGCTCTTTCGCTAGATTTGTATCTGCAATGGTGTTGCGTGTACTTTCGATACATTCCATGGGTAATGAGACAGTGTGGTTTGTAAGCGTGGCGTGACTTGTTAGGAATGGCGTGACAAAGCGCGAACGTGACTCGAATAAAACGCGCCGACGACGCGTGTGTCCTGCACTTGTACTCGATCATGCCCAAGACGACCTCGCTCGCCAAAGACCAAAAATCCATCGTTTCGTTCTTTGGTGGAGGCGACAAGAAGCCTGCAAAATCCATGACCAAGAAAGCCGGAAAGTCAGCGAAGAAAATTGGCGACGAATCCAGCGCTGAGGAGGTCGAGGACGATGCAGAACCCGAGGTTTCTGATGAAGATGACAGCCCAGCACAGTATTCAAAGACAGATGGCAAGATAGAATCTTCCAATCTTCCACCTCTTCACCACATACCCACCATGTTTTCCGACCTCGTCTCGCGCATTCCTCAGATCAAAGACGTCGCAGAACGCATCAGAGGTAGAAAGCTTCGAGTCGCCACTATGTGTTCCGGCACAGAGTCTCCTCTTCTTGCTCTGGATTTGATATCTCAGTCTATCCGAGAGCAGTATGGCATCCCGTTGGAGTTTGAACACGTATTTTCATGCGAGATAGAGCCGTTCAAGCAGGCCTACATCGAGCGCAATTTCCAACCACCCGTATTGTTTCGCGATGTGTGCGAGCTCGGAGACGCTGAAGCGTGCGTGCCCTTGTCCACACCTTGGCAGGATTCTGACATCCATCTACAGCACGACTGCATATGGCGCATTAGCCCCTGTCCCTGGCGATGCGGATTTGCTTGTTGCGGGCACATCTTGCGTCGACTATTCCAATCTCAACAACGAGAAAAAAGGAATTGACGGAGGAGGAGAGTCAGGGCGAACGTTCCACGGCATGATGTCTTGGGTCACCAACCATCGACCACCTGTGGTCATTCTAGAGAACGTCTGCTCTGCGCCATGGGAGAAAGTCAAGGAGTTTTTTGGACGTCAGAACTATAGTGCCGAGTTTATGCGATTGGACACGAAACAATTCTATATCCCACACACTCGTACCCGTGTTTACTTGCTCGCTGTCGACCAGCGAGCGTCCAAGTTACCAACTGCTTGGAAGGATTGGGTCACAAACAAACTAAAGCGCCCTGCTTCATCGACTTTGGATGCATTTCTTCTCCCATCAGATGATACGCGCATTCATCAAGCTAGAGAGATGCTTGTTCAAGCTGGTGGCGGTGTGTCGGACTCGCGCGCTGGACGAATTGACTGGACGAGGTGCGAATCTAGACATGCGCGTGCCAGGCTCGAGGAGTTACTAGGTCCAAAACGTCACCTGACAAACTGGGAGGAAGGTGAGCTTCTTGTGCACTGCTTTGCGATCCATTGCCTCAACCTCGTGATTGTAAGGTGGCACTTGTCGTATGCCTGACTTCGCATGGCAAGATTGGGGAATACGACAAGTTGAACGTGTTTGGGATTTGATGGATATCAATCTTCTTCGTTCTGCCAAGATTGGCGTCGATCCATCCTACAAAACGTGAGTGAAAAACTCAAAACATTAGTGGAATCCGCGCTAACATCTATCTCAGACTTGTCTGGAATCTGTCGCAAAATGTCGATCGCTCTACCGGCTCGAGCAAGACGGGTATATGTCCATGCCTTACTCCATCTATGATTCCCTATATCACCAATCGCGGTGGACCCATGGTCGGAGTCGAGGCATTGGCTATGCAGGGTCTTCCAGTGGACAAGCTGCTTCTTACACGAGAAAGCCAGGATGAACTCGCCGATCTTGCTGGTAATGCCATGTCTTCAACAGTCGTGGGGTCTTGTATACTTGCTGCATTGGTTGTCTGCAAAGGGCTTCTGAAGGCGGGAGATGATAAGGAGACTTACGAGATGATGAAGAAGCTCGAAGTCGGATCTCAAGTAAGAGACGAGGATGCTATGGATGTCGATTCCACACCAAAATCCCCTGTGGGAGACCGGATTTCTGGCGTTGAGCAGTTGGCCGAACAACCGTTGGACCTGTCCAAGGTGAAGATGGACTCAGTGAAGGACGTTCTCGAGCACGCGACCCGAAGTGTACGGCTCTGCCTCTGCGAGGGTCGCAAGGATATCACGACAAGGGAGCTACTTCGCTGCCAGGACTGTGGTTCGTCTTCCTGCAAGAAGTGTGCTGGGCGTCCCGAACACAACTTCGGACCGCTCGATGTGCAGACAGTCGCACGTATTCCTCCTGGGGCTTTCGTCAGGGAGCTTAAATCCGTCCTTCCCATGTGCTTGTCGATCACCGACGCCACCGCAGAACTCCTTGACGATTTAAGATCCGCGTGCAACGTAACTATACCTGAGAAGCGATGGGTTAGTTGGCGTTCTGCAGTTGTCCGGGCCACGAGCACGGAGTTGCGTTTCGTTGAGCTCAAGAGACAAGAAGTCTGGTCTGCAGTTTACCAGTCCACATCAGCATCTTTCGAGCTGTACCTAGACCCCAAGCAGACGGAGTGGCGATTGTATGCGATTCCTCTAGAGAGCGAACCTGCGAATGCAGAAATTCGTCGTCTCTTACAGCTTCCTGTTGCCAGATTCAAATGCCAGGGCGGTCTGTTGCAGGGTCAATGGCAGTTCGCTTTGCCCTCCAACAGCGAGATCACTGTGACTGTGACTGGGAACGGGACGCTTGTGCCTTCCTGGGGGTCCCGGCTTGGCTTGTTGGCTGAAGAATTCAGGGAGGGTCGTGTCCATTCACATTTGAAAATCACAGTACCGGCAGGCAAGGTGTCTTTACTCGATCGTGACATCTCTGGGACGTATGCCCTCCTGGACAAGTGCGGTACAGCATGTGGTGCTCTTCATACGCGCGAGCCTACTCCCGAGGACACCGAACTTCCCCCCTTGTTCATGATGCTCGACCCCACGCGGTGTGGCGACCCAAAAGACGACGCGTTCGTTTTCACCACTACCATTCGAAGATACGACTATGGCGAGTTCCGGCCAATTATCTGCAAACTCGCTGGTTCGTGGAGACAGTCGGATGTTCAGGGAGATCAAAAGGTCACCTGCCACGTACCCGTACTATGGGTGTCTTCAGACAAAGTGTCGCTCCAGGTAATTTTGCATAAGCTTTATTTGTCTTGCGCTAGTGCTCACATATTTTGTAGTCTTCTCAGCTCACTGGAGCACATTTCGCCGTTCCTCGGGGTTCGTTGGACGTGGCTGTCAACACAGACGCTTGTGTCAGAGCCGTTGCTTTGTTGTCTTGCACGGTACCTCTTCCCGATGATGCTGGTCCCGAGTGGCCGCGTCAGGAATGGAGGGAAGTTGACAAGCTCAACGAGCGCACGACATTCAGATCATTGGCCTGGCTGCTCGAACGCATTCGACACGTCGATGACAATTTACATATGTGGCAAACAACCGACATACCTGAGGATCTGCACCAATGCCAGCGGTGTGCTCCGACACCTCCCACCATCAAGTGGAGTAAGACTGGAAAGAAAATTGTCGCCATCGAGGATTCGCAAGAGGCTGGGCAATACGAGCGCGATCTGAAGCTTCGTCCCAATCCATTCGTCACTCAACTATGTTTGGAACAGAATACCGGTATGGTTAAAGTAGGTCTCAACATCGCTTCGTTGTTACATCGTGCTCTGTCCCGCCTTCCTTCGGAGAATCGTCCGGAACGACCTTCACTGTCATGGCGTCTGGACACCGACTTTGCTCCTGCGGTTAAAATTCAACACCCGCCGTTCACGCTCGAGAGTAACAGGGCCGACGCAGAACACAGTCAGCCGCCCAATTTCAAGCTCGACCTTCGTAAGGAGCAGTTGCGTTCCTTGACCTGGATGCTGGAGCGGGAAGCCCATGACGCTGCTCCATTTGTCGAAGAAGAAATCTCGGAGGCGACTCTCGAGCCTCTTGGTTGGCGTGCAGAGGGTCGCGCACAAAGACCTGTCAAAGTCAGGGGTGGTGTCCTCGCCGACCAAGTTGGATATGGAAAGACCGCCATTACCCTTGGTCTCATCGACTGCTCCTATCAAAAGGTCAGAAAGGAGTTCGAGAGCAAGAAAGACATTCTCGGCAAGGTTGCTGTAAAAGCTACGTTGGCCATCGTTCCACCACATCTCACTCGGCAATGGAGGTCAGAGTCCGAAAAGTTCGCGCCGGGCCGCTTCAAAAAAGTGGTGGTCATCTCCACCGCCACTAACATCAACTCGTTGACCATCGAGAAGGTTCAGGAGGCCGATCTCGTGATCGTCGCGTCGAATTTGTTCCAGAGCGCTGTTTACCTGGGGAATCTCGAGTCCTTCGCCGCTGGGGGTGCGCTTCCATCTCAAGACGGTCGATATTTCAACGCTCGGCTCGAGATATGTCTGGAAGCCTTGAAGAAGCAAGTGGAACGCCTGAAAAATGATGGTCCCAACAGTGTCATGAAAACGATACGGGAGGCACGCAGACGGGGTAAGTTGGCTTCTCGACCTGCTCGAGTTGTAGCGGCTGACATTTCGTTTCAGAGGAAGAATTGGAGTCTCAATTTTTCGTAGCGCCGAAACGCCTCAAGGGCAAGTCTTACGCTCTCGCTGTGGAGAAGAAAGACCAGGACACGAAACCCGTGGCTAAGCCTAGTTACTCGATAGAACACTTCCCTGCCAAGCCCACGCGCGCAGGCAAGACGCCTGAGGTCCTCCTCAACGCTCCGAAGTCAAAGAAACGGAAGGTTGAGGAGACAGATGACACCTCAGATGGGGAAGTTGCTGCGTCCTCAAGGCCCAAGCGGGGGAGCGCTAGAAATGCGATCGTCGTTGATTCTGACGATGATGCGGACGGCGATGATGACAGTGATTACAAGGACAATGGTGTAGCGGACGAGCCCGAAGAAGAGCCTACCTCCAGTGAGGATGGGGAACATCCGCCCGGCGTTAAGAAATCCGGGACTTCTCGTGGCAAACCTACTCCCCCACCCACATCAGAGGAATCAACAATCGAGATGTCTGACGATGAGGAAGAAGAGGAGAAACCGCAGAAACGCAAGCCTAACGCGAAGGCGACCAGCAACAAAGGCAAGGCCAAGGCCAAGACAAATACCAGTTGGTCGAAATCTGATGACGATAGTATGGACGTCGACGAACCACCCTCTTCGCCATCCTCCGAAAAATCGGGTGGAATGAAGAGAAAGGCAGCAAGTTCCAAGGACGCACCAGCCAAGAAACAGAAACGCCGAGAGGACACTGACCCTTGGCACCTTGAAAGCGTCGCTGTCAGGAGGGATTGGACGAAAATGCAATCACCGCCTTTAGAGATCTTCCACTTCGCCCGTGTTGTCGTCGACGAGTATACATATTTGACCGGAAAGGTACATTCTATGGTCACGAAGCTCACGGCAGATCGTCGCTGGGTACTGTCTGGTACGCCGCCTATCCACGACTTCGGTGCTGTCAAGACGATCGCGGCCCATCTGAACCTCCACTTGGGTATCGACGATGATGGAGAGGGGCAGTCAGCTATGATCAAGAAGCGCATCAGGGAGCAAACAAGTACGTTTTAAGCATCTCTTACAACTCGATGCGACTGACAGTCATCTTCAGAGGTGGAAGCTTTCCACTCCTTCCGTGACGTTCATACGCAAGAATGGCACGCCCACCGTCATCACATTGGCCAAATTTTCTTGGACATGTTTGTTCGTCAGGTGCGCACCGTTTCTTCCATCTCAAGTACATCATTTGCTAAAATTGTAGTGCAGAATATCGCCGAGATCGATGAGATTCCATGCTCGCTTGAAGTACAAAAAGTGATGCTCCCCGCTGCAGAACGCGCTATCTATCTGGAGCTGGAGCATCACTTGCGTGCGCTAGACATGACCATAAAGCGGACAAAGAAGACCGAGAGTGACCGAGAAAAGCGCTTGAACAATGCACTCGGTGACAGCAAGTACGTTTTAACAACTTCACTTTTTAAAGGTATCTTATCGGCCATTGTCAGGACCGCGGAGGAAGCACTTTTGAAACGCTGCTCCCATTTCGACTTGGATACTTCCGAGGATAACTCGAAGGAGAATGCTATGAAGGCTTGTGAAATCATCGTCAAGGATCGTACGAAGCAACTGGATGACTGTAGAGATGAGCTCCTTAAGGAACTTGAGAAGGGTACCGAGCGTGAAAAGAGGATCGGCAGGCTCAACGAGGAATCCATGTTCCAAGAATACGCTCGCGTTACCCGCCTGGAAGGTGTCGGGGATCACGAAGCAACGGAAATGGTTAAAGCTCTTCTTGACGAAGCTGAGGTCCCCGTCCTGGCCGCGAATCACTGGAAGAACAAGTCCAAAGGGAAAGACGAAAGCCTGTCGAACTCTACCAAGGATCTCATCTGGGACCACCGCGAGAAGACGCACAACATCCGCAAGTTGACCAAGGAACTTGTCGGACGAGTACGTTCCCGTCGATATTTCACGGTCGTGCGTGACCTGCAAAAGCAGCGAGAAACACCTCCAAAGATCTCGTGTCCTGGATGCGGTAGAGAAGAAGTTCCGATGGACGAAGTCGCCGTTCTCTCGTCTTGCGGGCACACGGGTTGTATGACGTGTGTCAGACAGAGTGCGGATCGCGAGGAGTGTGTTTACGCAGCCTCTGGAAAATGCATGGCCGCTGCAAGGGTCCTGAATATCGTCAAGGGGGAAACACTTGGTGTCGATGACGAAGCTCGCGATGGACTTGGCAAGCATTATGGGAAGAAATTGGAGATGGTCATAGACTTGATCAAGTGGGTTGCCTTGCTACGTATTCTGCTTCACACTGACCCATATCTTTGGCACTGCAGAAAAACGATCCCTAAGAAGGAGCGTGTGCTCATCTTTGTCCAATTCCAGGACCTCATGGCTAAAGTTGCCAACGCACTCAAGGCGCACAAGATCAAGTTCCTCGAAATACGCGGCTCCGCGTCACAGAAGAGTAAAAACCTGGAAAAGTACCAGAACAACGATGGCGAAGAGCGAGTACTTCTCCTGAATGTCATGGACGAAAGTGCCAGCGGTGCGAACCTCACTTCGGCCAACCACGCCATATTCCTCTCGCCACTTCTCGCGCCGAGTCAGGAGATCTATGACGCTTGTGAGACGCAAGCAGTCGGTCGGTTGAGGAGGTACGGACAAGAGAAGCATGTCAGGATCTGGGCCTTCCTGACGCTAGACACCATTGACGTCGAGATCTACGAACAAAGGACGAAGAGGAAAGTATCTACCTAGGATCTTTGCATTTTTAAGCTGCATACCATCTACTCACCGGACACGATATCTTGTGTATCTTGCATACCATGTGTTGGATGTTGCACGGAAATCATGATACTAATAGCTCACAGTTTATACCTGTAATCTAGCATACTGGAATGTTACCCGCAGATGACTTTTCTGAAAAGACCTTGAGAGCAACTGCATACCCAGACGATGCACTTAAACGTTAAGTTGCTTGTGCATGCCGATGCGACCATCGAGCTTCAACTGCAGGTTCTTCCGCATAAATTACAACAAGATCATGAATATACGCTACAGAGAGGGCATCATACTATCCAGGACGGCTACTTGCTAGACATGACGTATCCCGTCGTGTCAAGGATAGCCTTGCCGCATATTGAACAGAGGCCTTTTTTATAGGCACAACCTAGCGGACATGATCAGCGGCGTCCTTGACGACACAAAAAAGCCGACCTACCATGACAATACTTGGCCTTGTTCTGCGTGACTGGCTGCTTACAGTCCTTGCATTTCCCTTGATAAGGCTTTTTGGACCGGCTATCAATAACCGAGAGCGACAGGAAGTCAACACATACCTGGAATCTATTCTTTGAGCTCCCTCGTCGCGTCAAAAGTTTGTTCTCGCCAATTTTCCTCGAGCCCTCCCTGATGCTGCTGGACGTGGAGGTGAACGGGTCTGGGGCGGCAATTTTCGAGAGTTTCTATCGAGCAAGTCAGCTCACCAATGGATCTAGTGTGCATAAATGGGACTTGCCGATTCGCACTTTTTGCAGACCATGGCGGTTCGTATTCACAGTGACATGGATGTGGAGAGGACAAGTAGTGGATTACTAAGCATATGGCGGCTCTCCAGTTCAACTTGTTCGAGCGGGATGCTCAGCGAGCTTGAAACTCGTCGAGTATCTCTGAAATATCGGGTTATGGGATGACAGTGATCTCGTACGTATCCCGCAGTAGGTACGGAACACTGAATTAGCTTTTCCGAGCCCAGCTGCCACTCGATGCCAGAGGAATGTTTCCCAATATGGCCAACCTTATTGTCGCTTGAAATTCTTGGTGAGTAACACGGATGTCTCTTCGAATAATCTAAATTCACAGGAGATGCGTTGACATGGTGAGACTACAAAAAGATGTTCTCGGTCCCGTTCTTTATGTCAGTATTGTCTTTACGCTCAAGGTAATCCTGCCCCAAGGACATGGTACACTTCACCCGAGCCAACTTTGGCGCTACGTATTCGTGTCGTGTACATGAAAATTCTCGTCAAGTTTGAGATGTTCCCAACAGTTCTCCGCTTAGTTCTTGTCGACGGCGAAGTGAGGCGGGCCCGACGCTTTTGTCTTCGGGTTCGATGGCGTCAACAGCCCTGGCGGGTACCCGACATATAAATTGGTGCATCAGCGGTGACAGAACCTCACCATTCAGTGTCGGCGTGCTGGTCATGTCTTTCTTCACACTTTCTAGCGACATCATACTAATTATTTTAGAAGAGCTTGATCCCTTATCATTATTTCATTTCTGCTTGGTATGTCGCAGTCCTCTTTCACCCGCTGAGCTCGACCCCTCCTAACTCCCTTATCATCAAGGCCTCTAGAGCTATATACGATATCGTTACACACTCGACGACCCTACGTTACCATCATGAACTTGCGCTATGTGGCATGAGAGATGGCCCTCCTGGCGGTTATGCCCCAAAGGCTCGGCTTCTCTCTCTTCTTGGTCATAAAAGAGGATGGCCGACCTTAAGTCCGAGCGCCGAAGACAAGCTTTGCATCACCCCACCGACGATCATGGGCCTGTCTGGAAATTACCTCTTTCATGCCAGCCAGAGTCCCCTTAATAATGGTTTTGAATGGATACTACACGTTTACCAGTTACGCTCCTTCAGGATGGCCCCAAAGTCTAGACTACCCTATTATCAACATAATGTCCCTTTCGAAATTCGAAAGGTGGCTATCGATGCTTCCCAAGAGTTGATCGTCCTGGCGCAGCTCTTCTTTCCCCCACAACAGTACGTCATTCGTTTCGCATTTCTTCTCAATCTGAGTGACTTTTTGTTCCACAGGAGTTCCGCTATAACAGTTATGCTACACATTCGTGACCTATACGTCTGCGAAGACCACCCGCGAGCTACCCAACCGAGATTGAACTTCCAGACGGATTGGTGGGGTGATTTCCCACCCGGTCAACGACTTTCGATCGAGCGAGTACGAATCTGTGGGAGCCTTGTCGCCGCCACCGTTCGTTTGGAACTGGAGAGCGGAGAAGGGACCACAGAGCTGGTCGTTTTCAACTGGTGTCGTGGTGGTAACCCCGTTCGCACTGTAGGTGCACTATCTCAGCATCTGACCGGGTTTGAATTGATTTGCTATCTGCTAGTTTTCAGGCGACCTGCTCACCTTTGATTTTATCGACGAATCTCGTCTCGTCGTCGCCTCCCATCCGGATGACGACGAATCTGATGATAGCACGACATGGGAAAGGCGATCAGACGGCCTCTATGCTAGTGAGAGGGGGAAACGTCCCCCTCAGATCACCATCCATGAGATCTACAGGGGGGCCGATCGCGACTTCCCGGGTTCAAGATCGTACGAATTCGCAGAGGCTTGGAGCGACGTCTCCTTTGTGCAGCTCTGTCCCAATCACTCCTTGAACATGTCCCCGCTTCCGGGAACCCTGTTTCATAGTGATCCTTCCTGCCGCTTGACTGCGGTTCTCTTGGAGTTTCAGCCGCACTCCATCCCAACCGGCTGTTCCCGCAAGATAGTTATCGTATTCGACCAGTCCAAGTTAACACTCCTGGAAGACAGTTTCGATACCGTGCGTTGGGAAGACTGGCAGCACCACTGCATGGTGCTTAATCTACCCGACCGCGCAGATGCGGTCCAACTGTGCGGTAGGCGACTCACGTTCTTTGAGAATTTGAAGGACAATGTCGCCACCGCTGTCGACTCGACAAGTCGGGTGCATGTCTTAGATTTGAATCCTTGGATGGCGAGCTTCCTGTGGTCGCTCTCGCGCACCGATCCACCATGGAGATGGCGGGATAGCCCGACAGCGCTCAGTACCGTCTTTGGGCACCGAGGTTCCCGCTATGTCAGAACCAGCACTGTAGATGCTATCAACATGACCTGGACGGACACTACCGAGGATAGCCTCGTGCTGTATGATGTGCGTCCTCCTCGCTCCTAGTTATCCATTGCTAATCATAGGCTCAAGGAACGCGAGGGACAGTGTCTTATCCGTATCCTGACCTTTGGCAAGGAGGCACGAGGGGATACATGAGAGACTTTACAGTTCTAATGCCCTCGAGGCATATCATGATGTAGACGACTGGTTGATATCTCCCAAGCGGTGATGATGTTCTCAAAGCTTTCCATTCAATGCATGTCACAGTGGTTTCAATCCTCCCATTTGAGAATCATCCACACGACCCATCTCCGTCTTTCTCGTTCATCCTCACCTTCCGCACGAGACACGTCCCAAGGTCTGGATTGCGTCCCGCCAACTTCTCTTTCTGTCGCATTTTGAAGGACGAGCCCCTGTAGCTTTGTACCATCCAGAAATGATTGAATGGTATATCTTCCCGTGTGCAGTCCTGCGACCAAATGAATACGCGAATCGGGACCATGCTTGAGACACGCGCAGAGCGTATCGATCAAGGGTGCATGAAGCTCCGGATTCCATAGCGTATCCGCAGCGAAGACGATTTCAAAGCGTGCATCACGTCCATCCCCGCCGCGATGCACCAATGGCCCTGTATCTGTACCCCACGCATAAGGAATGGCACGACATCGTTCCGAAACCCTGTTTCGACGGACGTTGTCGGACAAGGTTCGTATCAGGCGATCGTCTGGATAGTCGCTGACGGTGACGGACACGTCCTTTTGGTACATGCTTGCGAGGAGAATCGATGGGAGGCCGGCGCCAGCGCCGAGCTCTAGGACGTGCACGACTGTGCCCTCCGTGCCAGTCATCGCGTCTATTTGCAACTCCTCGAGATGGTCTGCGATGAAGAGGGAGGATATCCAGATGGAGGATGCATGTAATGACCAGTTGGATGGTTCGGTGTCGGGTGTGGTGAGCTCGATCTGTGCCAGTGGCAGTGGATGGGGGACCCGTCCAGGCTTTATTGAGTACGTGAAGACGGAGCCGGCGGTGGAGAACGTGATTGGACTGAAGCCGTAGAGGCTCTGGAGGGATGCGGAGAGAATATCCTCGGGATCGTCTTCCAAAGTCACGGCTTCGCGTAGGTCCATAACTACGACCATCAAGCGATATCTTCTTCAAATGGTTAGAGACGGAAACTGTTTCAGTCCCTGTCCCGCTGCTGACTGACTTTCCGCTGGATATTATCTCGACGACTCTGGGACGCTTGGAAGCATATCAATTTATACATAAAATATCATGCCCGAAAGACGTTCAATCGACCATCCCAACCACAGCTCGCCAGAAGACCTTCGTCATACAACGACCAACCACACCCGACCACAAACTCGGTGTGAGGATCGTGTATATACAGCAGGTTCGATCCCCCCGGTACGGGACTCGTACTCCAGCTGCAAACGTAGAGAGAGATGCGTCAACCGTGCATTCGCGGATAGCAGATTACACGAGACGTACATTCGACAGGTCATATCATAGCTCGCCGTTGCAAGGATATCTGCTCTATGAGGATTCCACTGAACCTTCCGGACAGCGTATTCGTGACCCGGCAACTGTATCTCGCACACGCCGCCAACGGACTGGCTCGTCGGAGGCACCGTGCTTGCCATGCGACAGTCCCAGACCCTGACCATCTTGTCCACCCCTCCGCTGGCGATCACAAACGGACGGTACTTATTCCAATCTATGGAGAGCAACTCTGTACCCGAGGCTGGGATGGTGAGGACGGCGGCTGAGACAGGGTTGGTAAACGAGTTGGATGCGGGCCCAGACGCGTATGCTGGCGCTCGTAAATCGAATAATTTAATCGTGCCGTCGGTCGAACACGTAGCGACAATGTCTGGTTGATGTGGGGAGAAAAGTGCTTGATATACGCATGACAAATGCGCTTTCAACGTTGTCACGGAGCGAGGTCGTTCCGGCGTCCACTTTGATATACGCGTTAGAGGGGTGTCGGTGCGGACGCTTCGATGGGGCCACTTACGACTTTGACGTTGCCATCCCAAGACGACGAAAGGAACGTATCCTTCTTGAGGTTGGACCAGTCCACAGAAAAGACCTCCTTTGCGTGTTCATGCCAAGCACGAATCGGAAAGTCCTACCGATGGCTTTGTCACTCTGCCATTGGCCCATACCAACGCGGAACAGGATACGAGGCAAACTCACATTCAGCATGACGTCCCATAGCTTGATAGAACCATCTCCCGAACCCGCCACGATCTGATTTTCGTGGATCTCGGACCAAGCGACATCATAAAGCGCATCCTGTGATTCATAGCTGATCACTCTGAGCAGTGCATATTGAGGAGAAGCGCAGGTACTGACGACTTGTCAATCTGGATCCCGCTTGCGCTGCCCGGTCCTGGGACGAGCGAGACGAGGTGGAGACGACCGTTGCCCACCAGACCGAAATTGGCGGCAGATGCAACGGCCATGCGCGTATTGTGGAACGGAGACCAGGCAAGAGAGTAGTGGGCAAAGCCTGGGGTCTGCAACGCAGCAGGAGGTCCTCGCGAAACGTTCATCTCATAAGTAGAAGGAAGAAGTCAGTAATTGACCCGCGTGATTGCTCCTTTCACCCGAACCCCTTTGAGCAGAGTCGGACATTAATCACTCTTTGAATGCGAGTTTCTGTCCCTACGATCCCTCATATCGTCTCCCCGGTATCGACCAATCCCATCTCACCCGCCGCAGCGGTAGAGCGCATCGCATCTTTCCTCGCCCCGGGAAATGTCACACTGCTGACAGGCGCAGGCGTCAGCGTCGACTCCGGCATCAGAGCTTACCGGGGGAAAGACGGGCGGTACATGAACCCCAATTACAGGTGCGTCGTTCATCAAACGGTCGTGGTGCGTTCTCATAATCGTAATCGTGAACCAAGGCCAATCTTTGTACGAGAGCAGCCAGCTCGGCGTTTCCGGACAAAATGTATCAGTCTGACAAAATTCCAACAGTATCATGAACTCGTCGCAGATAATTCCAAAGGACGTGCATTCAGGCATGTATTTCTCTCCATCGTCTCCCCCCCGTTTCTCGAAGTGTCACTCAAACCAGCCCCACAAGTCTAGGCAGCGTTACTGGTACGAATATACCGTGCCACCACGTACATCTCGTAGTAAACGACGCCTCGTCGTAGGCTTCGTTCATACCTCGGTTATCCGCCCGTCCGAGACACACAACCGAATACCACCCACTACGCCCTCGCAGCCCTCCAATACACCGGTCACATCAACAACATAGTCACCCAAAACGTGGACGGTCTTCACCGCAAAGCGATTGCCCACCTCTGGGACGACACGCGCATCGACGAGCGCATCCTGGAGCTCCACGGAACGTTGCATGTCAGTATTAATCCACCCGCGACACGCGCGCCGAGAAAATTCTGACGGGCGGTAGAGAGTACAATGTCTATTCGGCCATGTCGTCGATAGAGACGTATTCCAGGACCGATTGTCCGCCCGCAATCCCAAGTGGAAGGCGTTCGTCGACGACCTCGAAGCAACTGGAAAGAAGCCTCGGACCAATCCAGATGGTGATGTCCGTGTCGAAATGGCGCTTACCAAAACGACACTCAATGCTTATCGGGGGAAATATAGGTCGAGTTGGAAGGCGTTTCTTACGACGATTTCGTGGTGCCAGAATGTCTAGAATGTTTGGCACAGGGCCGACATAACACGAACGTACGAGCCTTTCCGCTCTCCGAACCGCGACGTCCGTTCCTAACGCCCTTTTCAAGCAAAAACCAGAAGTCATCTTCTTTGGCGAATCGATACCCCAAACCGTCAAGAAACGCTCGTAAGCTCTCCATTCTTTTTCAACATCAAGACCACCACCACCATCTCTCTGGCCTGTCAGGTTTCGTGACGTAGAACGATCCGACAAGCTCTTTCTCATCGGAACTACCCTCGCGACGTTCTCAGCTTACCGGTGAGCGCACATGCAAATCGTGGAATTACATTCATGGAGAAAACAACGTTGTTCTTCCTCACAGATTGGTCAAACACGCGCTCGAACTGGGGAAGCCAGTATTACTTCTCAACGTTGGTCCGACCCGCGCGGACGGGCTTTCGGGGGTCGACAAGATAGAGATCGCAACGTCGCGCGTGATGCGCAACACTGTCAGAGCCGTGCTGTACGATTTTTTTTTGTCGCCCAAGAGTAGAGTTCCTTAAACACGTTGATGATCATCTTACAGGAGTAGTCGCGCCGACGTCGATCCCGTCGTTGTCAAGCTGCTGAACAATGGGATACATAAACCTCCGTTGGATGATAGCGACGGATAGCAAGCGGATATTTGTGATTCGAGGAAAGTGCTGTTGGTAATAGAAAAGTGCCATAGAATGTATAGATTATTGCCCATGTCCGAGCGAATGTAAAAAAAAAACCGTCCTCCTGGTATATACAAGTTACGAGTAGATATTTTTCGATTTGATGCAAAACTAGGTAGCTTGAAGATGTGGCGAAAGATGACTACAAAAAGGGGGATGCTGTCAATGAGGAAATAGTTCCGGGAGACATGGAGTCAACATGAAAGTTAAGCGTGTGTTAGAGTAGACGGATGCGAGTAAACAACAACAGAGCGAAAGCGATAGCACCTGGAGATGGAGGTGGGGGATAATATAAGATGGTAGTTTATGACGATAACGAGGGGGCGTCTTGATTATGCGTACCCGGATGGAGAGTGAGCCGGGGTGCCGGATAACGCATTTCTACGGGGTCGAGGAGGGAATCATCATGCTCGTCATCACAGTCGTCCTGATCGTCAGAGGTGGACGCGAAATTGTTGATGTTGTTGGCGAGCCACGTGGGAGGTCTGAGTTCGGACCAATTCCAAGTTTGCCAGCGTTCGACGAGGGGAATATGCTTTGGTAAAGGACGTTGAGAGCGATGCAGGTAGTCGAGAAACGCAGAGTCTAGTTCACGTACAACAGGCTTGGTAGACAGATCGAGGTCATCGATGTTCGGAGACAGAGATCGCTCTCTAAAGACATCAGAGGCGGCGGGACGATCATCGTCGGGTGTCAGAGGAGGCGGTGTCGCGTTGTCGCCATCGGTATTGGAGGACGAAGCGGGTGACTTTTGAGCCGGAGATGTATACTTTGTGACGAACCGAGTCAGTCCCGTACAAGCGTATCAAATGGACGTCGACTTACGATGTCTTTGGGAGTCCGCCGAGTGGCGCGAGCCATACCGACCGGTTTGCGAAGGCACCGCTCCCTATGTTTCATCCAGTGAAACGGATCATAAGAACTTTTTGGGGAAAGCTTGATACGGCTCCCGCATCGCTTGCAAGTGACAAAAAGCGGACCGTGTACCTCGGCCATGGAATCGTCCCGCAACTTCTTTTCTCGAGCAAGTTCAGCGGCAGTCCTCGGTGGGGCGTCCGCTCCGCTGCGGTCATGAGTTAGTGCGGGGGGGTAGAGACGACTCGGATGGGGACGGACGTTGTGAGGATTTTCATGACAGAATCGTTGTTCGGTGACCCCCTAGAGTGTATCACCGATGAGCGGGTGGATAGCTATTGCCAGGAAATGGCGCACATGTTAGAAAGCGGGAAAAAATGACGGATCCGAGTAATGGGCGGACTGGAGTGGGGGAAGGGGCGGCTGGGAGGGGGAACGGTTAGGAAAGCGAGCAAAAGATATTCGGGAGAGACTTTACGTGTTAGTTTGACTCCCCCCGCGAACCAGGCAGATTGCAGCGAAGAAATCTAGCCACGAAAAATGCGCGGAACAAAGACAAAAACACGGCGAGCGAGTCGTCTACTCGGAAATTCCCGAACCCCGCATACCGCACGCAACGGGTCAGGCAGGTACACGAAGAGGGGGCCACCGTCTCCGAAACCGGTCCAGATGTATTCAGACAGCGGAATCATACAACAACCAATCCAAGAATGCTCTCTCTGAAACAAGATCTTACGCTGTCCGACGTTTTACGTAGAGCCTAACCCTTGTCGGAATCCACGGGCAAACTCTTTCCACGGTTGCATGAACCACCCGACCAGGCTCGGCGCCTCCTTCTCTGGAGGTTTGTACGTTTCTGTCCGTGGGCGGCTCGTTGGGCGCTCATCTTTCGCCACTTCTGCTTCATCTTCCGTCTCTTCCTCACGACCCCGCTTCACCCCGACTTTCACGGCCGCGGGGGAGCGTTCGGTAACCGCAGTTGTTTCGGTCGAATTGTTACTCGAGTTCTCGCCCACAGGCGTGCGTGATCGTGCAGACCTGCCTGCAGAAACTTGGGAATGGGTACTCGACGTGGAAGGTGGGGGGAACACGCGTGGTCTACTCGACGTGGACTCCTGTGGGGTGATCGGTGTAGGGGTCATTCTGCATCATAAATTAGGCTAAACCAACAAAGTGTATGACTCGTTAAGAATACTGACGGTATACATGTTCCCTTGTGCTCAGTCCATTTAGTTAGCTCGTAGTCCACATCACCCTCCAATGCCACCACCGACTTGCAGGTACCACATTGTACGTGTCCTGGTGAACACAGCTTGACCTGGGGATCATTCAACAAGACAATCTTTCGTTCCGCAGTGGCAACTCTGCTACCAGGGCTAAAGTTAGGCTTGGATGGGGTACGGCGCACAGTGGTAGACCGAGGTGCCGGTGTAGAACCATGACACCGGTGCTTGTGGGCTTGCCAGTTGGTCAAGCAATATTCGCTAATCGCCGAGAGTCTGATCCATTTCTGACAAGCTCGACACAAGACTCTCTGAGGCTCCACTTCCTGAGCCTGGGGATCGTTTCGGAGAACGGCTCGTCGCTGTACTAGCGTCCTCCGGATTGATCTGCTCGGGGAAGATGATGGCGCTTCTGGATTTACTTCTGACTGTGCGATACTGGTTGTGGGTGATGGCAGAGTCAATGATTCTTCTTCTTTCACTCGGACTTCTGTGTCCACTGTTTCGGGTTTTTGTCTTGCGTTGTGTTAAAATCGAACAGGGAGCCGACTAGGTGTATACTCACAGCGTTGTAGGAAAGGGTACTGGTGCGGGCGAGGATGCGCGATCGCTCATAATAAGGAATGTATGTGGTCAGGAGGAAAAAAAAAGAGGCGAGGATATACAGGGGATAAAAGACAAAGACAATCAAGTCCTGGAGGTGGACAATGAAGGCGCCCACAATGGTACATAATACGTACCATAATGACGGTGTGCAAATACGCCCAAACTCGATCGTTATCGCTTTTGTACAAAATACAAGATCACAACAGTACCTAGTCAACCGCAAGGTCCACGATACAAGGAATGCATAATGGTTCTATGAGAACCAACGAAACAGTGTCGTATCATGAAACCAGATAATGTGCGCCCGCGTTAAGAGGACCCACTCGAGGCACTAGTCTGCGCAGAGGATGAGTCAAATCGTTCAGATGAGATATTGGGTTGTGGAGCGTCAATCTGGGGATCGATAGCCGGGTAATACGGAGCGCGTGGGTAACCCGTTGACGAGCCCTCGCCGGGGCCATGAATGGGGTGCTGTGCGGCGAGCAAGTGGTACGGAGACGGCCCATACACATGAGAAGGGAACATCGCTGGCGCTATCTCTGCCTGAGGCGGATGTGGAGGCATAGGTAACGGCGGATGGTTTGGAATATAAGGATGCTGTGCGCCGGTGGTCGTTTCTGCGGAGGTCGGTTGACCATTGCGGCGACCTGAACCATCGCCGTCCGAAGTATCTGCCTCTTGCCCAGGTCGATGAGGGCATTCGCCCTCGAGCCCCTGCTGCACGCACGTAGCACAGACACGGTCGACGCACTGATACCCTTTTCGAACGCAAGTCGTGCATGGCCTGCATGCAGCAAAGATTATCGGATCAAGTATGATTCGACGTAACAACCACGTTACCTTACTCCGTCACAACGTACTTTATCACGTCTGGATCTCGATGAGACTTATCCTCACATCAAGCGGGAATCGAAATCCTCACCTGCATGTCGCACACGCCTGCAAGAATATAAGTCACATCGATGAGAGAACAGAATGGCAGAATGAACCGACCGCTTTCACTCGCGTTCCATGACCCCTCCCTTTTCTTTGTACACTCACGCACTCTTTCCCCTGCTCGACGCACTGCTTGCAAGGCCGAGCATCCTCGCATTTGCGATTCTCCTGTCGACATCCTTCGCAACGCAGTTTGACGAGCTTCGGTCCGCGTCCAACATGAACACACTCTTCGTTCCGTGCAACACATCGCGAACAAGGTCGTTGATCGTCACACTGCAAACAGACAGACATCCAGACCAACGTGCACACACAAAGAGAGAACGAGTACACACCTTTTTATTATCCCGACGACAATTCTGACAAGCCAACTTGGCACGCTCGCTCTTTTGGCGATTCCGAAGGACAAACACGGGCGGGGTCACGTCAGAACGCGTCCCCGTCGTAATCTGTTCGTCCGTACACTCCTGATCTATTTCTCGACATCGTTGACATGGTTTGCCACCTTCGCAGCGAACGCGCGCTTTGCGACAGCTCTCGCATCCGTCGATGCATTGATCGATGCTATACCCTTTCTTGACACATGCGCCACAGGGTCTAGTGATAAGGAGCATCGGTTACAAGGCGATGTGTGTGGGTACGCGAACTGCCTACTTTGTTCCGTCGCAGCGGATTTTATCACGTCTGAAGTTGAACGGATCAGAGTAGCACCTTGCTGGGGTGAGGGATGACATTACCTGCAGCTCGCACAGGCCTTGCGATTCTTGATGATCAGTTGACGCTCGAATTTCGAGAGGAGACTCGGCAAACCTTAACAGCTCTTCTTGGCCATGCTGTCGTTATGATGTCGGAAACCGGGATCGGTGCTGGGTCATGATGCGGCAGCTGGGAATTCATCCGAGACTTTTGGTGGAGATGGACAAAGGTAAGGTCAGGTGTGAATTTCTCCCATCATCCCTTTTCGATCTCAGCGACAATAATATTCATCCCTAGATACCATACGATTTGCTTCCGCATGAACACTGAACAGCGAAGCATGAACTAAGACTTCTAGCTAGAAATAAAGACGAATGCGACGGGTAACTATGCGACATTAATTAAGTAAATGATTGTGTGATACTCGTGGATACCAATTGTTTACTGGTAGACGGCAACGTAGTTGATCACCCAAAAGGCATCTAAAGGACGTTTGAGCACAGAGAACAACGAAATAACGATCGACCAACTCACCGGCAAAGTTGGTCGCGTTCGCCACTATATCGGAACACGTCCCGGGGCAGCCAGAACTACCATAAGCGGATCCAGCCCAGCCGCCACAGATGGTAGTGTCGATGACCATCGAGTGTTGGTAGAAATTGGCAGCAATGTTGCACGTCGCAGAACTCCAAAAGCCTTCTGGCGAACCCCAACTTCCAGGTGTAGGTGTTTGATTGGTGATATCCGCAGGGATGTTTGCACGTTCAAAGCGATATATCGAGATGCCATACGACTGGTCCCACAGAAGCGCGAAGACACCGCCGCCAGCACTGTTAAACCCATAACCGAACGAAGTAGAATTGGTGTCACTGATGCCACACCCAGCATCGGCAGTCTGTGTGCTGTAGCAATTCGTGCCGAGGACATGACCGGTGAACGCTGCCTCGTTGGCCGTGTCAATCGTGCATGCTTCCGATGTCCCACTGTGGAGTGTCATTTGATTGTTCGCCTGATTGTTGACGCCTTCCACGACATCGATCTCTCCAGCCAAAGGCCAGTTAGGTCCATTGGTCTACAGTCAACAACAATTCAGTCGCGTCGTTCGTCCAAACAAAGGGTGAACGACGCACCCAAAAGCTGGGCCATGTGCCACAACCGACCGGCATAGCAGCGGCGTCCAGAATAAACAAACCACCAGTGTAGTTTTTGTTCGACGTAATGCGCACACTGCCATTATTAATTAATTAATCAACACGCGGCGCGGCGAACGACTGCCTCTCACGAATTGCGTAGTCCACCAGCGGCGACGGTACTCGTGGAGTCGACGGCAAGGACAGTGGAGTTATCGCAATCGTTCACGTAGGCAAGTCCATCGGCCGTTGCACTTGCCATGTTCTGGTAATCCACATTGCCATTCGTAGGGTCTGTGCCAGTAAAAAATGACCATTCTCTGGAGAGGGTCAGATCACGAGTGACATGATACATACAGAACAGATACGTACGTGAAGAAATCTTCAGCTTGGTAAAAGTCTTCAAGGGTGTATGTCTTGTTAGTGGTACTTTGACGGGCAATGTTGCGGTGGCGAGATCTTGACTGAGTTCTATGAGCACCAACCAGGGTGCCGAACGTAATAGCGGCTAAGAGGCAAACGAAAAGAGTGTGCATCGTAATACCAGTCAGCAATAAAAGGAATGAACTTCTGGATGAAGGACAGAGTGTTATAGGGAAAGACGAGGAAATCAAGAATGAATGATGGAAACTGTCGCCACTTATGTCGGTTTGCGAAGAAACCAGTGCAATAATGGAACGCGGCTACGGGCTCTAGAACCTGTTGTGGGCCGTGTGGTTGGCCACACCGCTTGCCTTGTGTCATATATGAGCGTAATGGGGATAGCCACTGTTGTACTGTCACAAAAAAAAGGTCGCGGAGCGAAAACAGAAAGCTCACAGTGATCGCTAATCTGGCCACATTGGTGGACCATGCATGGCCTCGCTGCCAATCTACTAGGCAAGCTGGAACCTATATTCGAAAACTCGTCGTTCAACTGGCAAATCCGTGTTGAACGAGCCGTGGTGGGTAACCATCGTCGTCATCAAAGTACCTTTCCTAGTCATCGCCGGGCTCCACGAGGTACGAGCTAAGGATAGCACGCATTTTTCGTGCTCGGACCATGATAATGATATGGATCCGAGCAATCGGGGGAGCGGATTAGCTTTGGATATGGTAGTGGTACGACATCGCAAATGGTTCTTTTTTCAAATCTCACCTCCCTTTTTTGTTTACAATAGCCAAACTACGCCTTTGCGATTCTTGGAAAGGGCGGCGTAGCTACGGTTGTCTCAGGGCCAGCTGTGCATTTCATTGAGATGAACGCTGTGCCTCGTTCTAACACCGTCGTACTTGTGGTGCTTGCTGGATTATTTCAGACTCCAAGCTCGAGTTAGTTATGATCTCACCTCACCTCATGACCTCCTCCGACTGTTAATTAACAGCTTGACCCATGACGCAAGCTGTATACACTGGAACGGTATCGCTTGCCTCCTTGGGTGCGGTCTATCTGAAATACGTAAAATCTATATCTCAGGTATCGCCCGTTTCCTTTCCATCACGATCATATCTGAATCTCGAATCCAACAGATACGTCCGTTAGTGGAGATGAGCGGGTCATTGGAAGTCAACAGACTGGGTACCTTTCTGTGACGTCTGTCGGGCCACCGGAAGCAAAGGTACGCAGGACATTCCCACCCCTCCGTTCCCTGGAGTCACTCGGACTATAGAATAAACGAACAAAGATATCATCGTTGCACCATACTATACGCCATACATATTTAACATGTTAATGCTTCAACCCCTCGAGGGCCGAAGAAACAACGTATAAAAGAGGGTGAAACAATTTCGTAGCACGATAACTATCCTTGTGGTATCAATTAAAGGAATGCATCGTCCACACGATGGCACGATGTCTCATTGGTAGATGCCAACGTAGTTAATCACCCATTTGGCACCTAAAGGACGCTTGAGCAAACGGAACAACGAAATAATGACTGACCAACTCACCGACATAGTTGCTCGGGTCCGGTATCATGCCCTCACACGTCCCGGAGCAGCCAGAACTGCTAAACGCAGAGTTAGCCCAGCCGCCGCAGAGGGTGGTATCGATGATTATCGAGTGGTCATAGAAATTGTCGGTAATGTCGCACGTCGAAACACTCCAAAAGCCTGCTGGCTCACCCCAGCTTGAAGGTGTAACCGTGGTCGCTCCACTGTTGATGGACGAAGGGACGTCCGCCCGAGACCAGAACCATATCGACATGCCATACGCCGGGTTCCACTCGAACGCATATACACCTCCCCCAGCATTATTGAACGCAGAACCAAATGAATCCGAGTGAGAGTCATTGATGCCACACCCAGCATCGGCACTCGCTGTGCTGTAGCAATTCGTGCCAAGAACATGACCAGTGAACGCTTTGCTCGTGTCGATAGTGCAGGCATGCGATGTCCCACTGTGGAGCGTCATCTGATTGTACGCCTGATTGTTGACGCCTTCCACGATATCGATCTCTCCAGCCAAAGGCCAGTTAGGTCCATTGGTCTACAGTCAACAACAATTCAGTCACGTCTTCCGTCCAAACAAAGGGTGAACGACGAACCCAAAAGGCGGGCCAAACAGAACAACCCTCTGGCATCGCGGCTGCATCCAAAATAAACGTACCACCAGTGTAGCTATTAGGCGACATGATGCGAGTGCTGCCGATCGAATGTATATCAATCCATCGACGCGTGGCCAAGCAAATGACTCACGAATTGCGGTTTACACCAGAAGCGAGCCAGTTCGTGGAGTCTACGCCAAGGACAGCACGGCCACTCGAATCCACATATGCAAGGCCCTGGGCTTCTGCATCCTGCTGGTCCACGTAATTCACATAGCCATTCGTGGGATCTGCGCCGGTAGCGAATGACCATTCACTGGAGAGGGTCAGGACGCGAGTGACATGGTACATGCAGAACAGACACATACGTGAAGAAATTTGAACCTTTATACATGTCTTTAAGACTGTAGGTGGTTGCGCCCACCACAGTGCCAAGCGGAAGCACGACCAAGAAGCAAACGAAACGAGGATACATCGCAAGGCCTGTCGACGACGAAAGGGATGATCTTAAATGAAGAAAACTGAGTTCAAAGTAAGAACGAGGGGATCAAGAGCGAAACCCAGTAGCGTTTATATAGACTCTTCAGAACTCACATGACGACGGGCTCTAATATAACCTTGTCGTGAACCGACGCCTGAACCACCTCATGACCTTGACAGGGCATTCATGTAACGGTGTCAGGCAGATGATAGGATCATTTCATATCGCGAAATGAGGTGCGGAATAAAAATTGGACAGGGGGAGGAACACCTGCTCACTTAGCCGAGATTGCGAGGAACCTTTCCTACCGTCCCAGAGTCCACGAGGGAACGCTTGAACCCTCAGAGTGCAAGCTGTTCATTAATAATTTCCTTTCCTGTTGGTTAGAGTGCACGAAGGACCTGTGGTAGAGTCGTAACGTGACACACCTGTTTTGCACATGGCGGCAGACTCTTTAAAAGTTCTTATTGTTCTGTTACGATCTGCGAATTTGCGGTCAAGTTAGCCTAGCTGGCAAGTACTGCGCCTTGCTGGCAGGTCCATACAATTAGCCGTATCCGAGTCTTGCGCATGGTCGCCATCCAAAGTTTAAGAATACAACAAGGGCCTTTCCAAACGTGGTTGAATCTCTCCCTTGCAGGAATAAACTCCCTCGGGGTAAGTCGCAGGAAGGGAGCTCGTTTCTTCTTCCACCATGACCCTTTTCCTCATGGTGGGGGGGGCTTGTGCGGCAACCTCGTGCATGAGTGAGAGTTACGCAGTTCAACCACGAGTTTCGCTGATCAGAGACTTGCGCGCGCGGAGATCCCAGCCTTCAGCAGCACATGCATTTTCTTGTCTTCTGTTCGGTGTCTGACGTGGCATCCCTTCGTTGCAGATCAAACTTTGGTAGAGACTTGTACTGTTCGGTCCGACGGCGATTGGTCGGAGATGAGAACACACCGACTAACCGACATCCCTTCACCAGAACAAGTACAGTGGCCCTGCGAACATGATAGCAAGAAAAGAAGACAAAATCTATTGCACAACATCGCAAGTACTAGTACAAATCAAGACTTTACATTCATTTCTGGCCCGTCGAGTTATTACTAAAATCACGGCGTGAGTCGGCGATTCAGCGTGCGAAAACGGTTGGTCATTGAAAAAGACGCACCGTAATGACCGTAGGCTCGTCTCGTTGCAAATACGCCTTGAGGCTCGAGATCTCTAATGCCACCTCAATGAGGCCCTTGAGACCCTCTGCGGTATCCCTGCTTAACTCCTTCTCCCCCGCATCTGGTCCGACATATCGCTCAACGTACATCCTGACCGTGGCACCCGCGCTGCCCGTACCGCTGAGTCGAAATACTACTCTCGAGCCCTCATCGAACAACACGACCTGGCCCTGGTTCGCGCTGACGCTCTTGTCGATGGGATCGGTGTAGGAGAAGTTCGAAACAGAGGCGATCTTATAATCTTGGCCCGTGCTCTTCGAGCGATAGGTCGTATTTGCGAGCGAGGAGGTCTTGATGGCCTCGTTCAGAAGCGCGACCAACTTGTTTGCGCCCTCAGAGGAAACTTCTTCATAGTCATAACGACTGAAGAATGAGCGGCCGTAGACGGCGTAGTGCTTCTGAAGTAGTTCCTTAATGCCAATGAGCTTGTTAGGAGACTCCTTGTTGGCGGCGGCAAGAATGTTTAACCACGCTTTCGGTCCGAGGAAGTAAGCTACCGCCGAAAGACGGATCAGATCGCAACTTACCGACAATCGCCCACAGTCCGTCCTTTTCACGGATATGATCTGAGCCCGTTCCGAAAGATTCCTCTCCGCAGATAGAGAGGCGCTCGGCGTCCATCAAGTTTCCGAAGAACTTCCAGCCTGTCAGAAAATTCGGTAAACCAAGGGACTGTATGCTAGTTAAACTACCCGCCTGTGGGAACCTCGAAATATTCGAGACCTTTCTTCTGCGCAACAAGATCGATGGCCTTGCTCGTCGGCATGCTACGTGCCAAACCTTTCACGCCTCCCTTCTTGAAGTAAGGAATGACGTGCGCCCAGTCCGCGATGATAGCGACGGAGTCTGACGGCGTGACGAACGCGCCCTTGCCGTAGATCATGTTTCTATCACCGTCACCATCACTCGCAGCACCGAACTCGATGCTGTTCTTATCCACGACCTCGACAAGCGAATGCGCATACGTCAAGTTCGGGTCGGGGTGTCCTCCACCAAAATCTGGCAACGGGACACTGTTCTGAATCGCAGCCTCGGGAAGACCTAGCTGCTCGATGAAAATAGCACGCGCGTAGGGACCGGTGACACCATGCAGACCGTCGAACAGGACGCGGAACGACTCTGCATTGTTCTGAAGGAACGCTTTGATGAGCGGAAAATCAAAGATCTCCTTCAACAAGATGACATAGTCCGCGACGGAGTCGATGATCTGCACTTGGGAGGGTCCGTAGGTCGTCTCGCCAATCTTTGAGAGATCGACCTGACATTCCATTGTGAGGTCATGTATCTAGTACGATGGCGACTGCAGCGACGTACAGGTGCAGCCTCGATGATCTTGTATCTCAGGATCGTCTTGGTGACCTCGTAAATCTTGTTCGTCACGTTCTCGGGCGCAGGTCCACCGTTGGACACGTTGTACTTGATTCCAAAGTCGTTATCGGGACCCCCAGGGTTGTGGCTCGCCGTGAGGAGGATACCGCCGTCGGCTTTGTACTTTCGGATCACGTTGGACGCGGCGGGGGTGGACAAGATCGAGTCTTTGCCGACGATGAATTTTTTCACGCCGTTGGCGGAACCGATCTTGAGGATGGTCTGGACGGTCTCCGGGGAGAAGTAACGACCATCGCCACCGATAACGAGCGTTGCGCCCTGTGCGGTGATGGAATCGAAGATGGACTGGATAAAGTTTTCGGTGTAGTGCTACAAGAGTGTGTGTGTTTGAGCGGGCCAAGATCTCAAACGGAACACGTCGATCGCGTACGGGTTGTTGGAATACCTTGACCCTGTGGTCCTTTAGCGATCAGACGGGTTCGAGAGGATCGCTGATGTACAAACCTCTTCCTCAGCCCCGACGTGCCAGGTTTCTGACCGTCAAAGGGTTTAGTGGTTATTTCCTTGACCTGGTGAGCCATCGTTGCAAGGCGAAATACGAACTGATCCTCGAAAGTGACGCTCCACTTTTGTGCCTCCATCACACGTGACGAGTCCTCCCCGTACATACCCGCAACTTGAGACGCCATTTGTATATTGTCAAGTGTTTTATCTAAAGTTTCCCCCTTTCACCGCCTTGTATGTCCTCGCCAAAGATTTCTGTGAATGCTTTCGCCAGATGTGGTATCATGTCCTGCGTGACCACCCCGCGGCCCTCCACCTGAAATGCCCGCCTGCTGCTCGTACGCGTGACGATACTCCCACCGATCGCAGCTAATATGGGGAGTCTCGACACCGGAAGAGTGTGATCCCTATCGATTATCCATCAGAGTCGATCCAAGACACGCAACGCAGGACGCACCCATACGCCCCTTCCTCGTAACACTTGCCCCATGCCAACATCGTACCCACACACCCGCTCAACACGTCCCCCTGCCCCCCACACCGCTTCAGCCCACCCTCGACATCCACCTCCACCACCTCCCTCACTTTCTCCCTCCCCTCCCCCTCCCCCTCCTCCACCCGAATCCCACTCGCACCCAAATCCGCCTCCTCCCCCGTCGTATCGCTCGCAATCACATCCTTCG
>JBBPNO010000123.1:0-54414 GCA_038090915.1 Boletus eberwhitei
GATGATCCCAACTTCCCGTATTGCGGGATCCTGCCTCTGCCCGTAGTATAAATATCTCCCTCCGTCATCAAGTCTCCATTTTCCCCCAACATTCACAGTTTCGTCTCCGTCTTTCTTCTCGATCGGGATAAGGCTGATACTCTTGTTGAAGGTAATCTCGTTGTCATTCAAAAATCCCATTCACCCTCACTTTTGGCTTTGTCAACTGGGAAGCCTCCAACACGTGCCTGGTTTCCTCGTACACTTTAATTACCGCCTCCTGCCTTTGCAGGTCACTTGCTGCGTGCGAGTGGCAAAGCCTCGTTTGCTGCCGCCCGTGTCCCCCCGTCTCGAATTTAGCAATTGGTCGGTGACGTTCCAACACCTGGGAGCACTACATCCGCAAACACTCGACCCTCTTGCAGGCACCCCTTTTTTACGCGCGACCTGTATAATTATACACGGGCCGCCCTTCGCCGCGGTACCATGTTACGCTCGCTCATAATAACATTGATAGCGTCCTAGTGCCTGTCTTGCTCTATGTAGTAATAGGCTCACGCGGTTGTTCACGTTGTAATTCTATTTCCGAGTTCTCGCTCTGGAGAGTTGCTCGAGAGCTTGGTTTGGCTAGCTATTCTTTGTTCTCGAAGTGTCCGACGTCAATTAGAATTAGATAAAAAAAGACAGCAAATATTATCAGGCAGATCCAATGCAACGTGCGGTTGCAGCAATGCGAAAGTTCATCGGAACAACCGCATGCCTGTTTGTAAATCAGCAACATGACCAACTCGTGTGTCGAACTCCTCACTCATAATACTTCTGCACCCCTTCGCCTTCCATAACCAACACATCTCCCTGACAGTGCAGTGTGCAACTGAGCAACAGGTATCACGTATAACCTGTTATTGACACTCACATGACGGAGAACCAGGGTCAATGCATAAGTGCTTTTGCTCTTCGGATCTTCCATGGTCACATGTGGGCGGAAATGCATCAATGCTGCAGACCCCAGGGAAAGTGACGCGACAGTCGGTCCTAACCCCTTTTCGTTGTCACTATGGAACTGAGCATAGCTCAGCAGGAGGTCTACGGTCACACTGGACTAGGTAACACTCACAGACATTTTCTGTCGTTCCATATACGCCGCGCTGAGAACCTCGTTGAACGGGATATTAGTGTGTAGCGCAAGGGTAGATCGTTCCTTGATCAACGCCAAGGCTCGTTGGACGCAGTCAGGCGCCTCGCAAAAAGGGACCGTCTGTCCCGACCCGCCAACATACTAAAGCAGGGATCAACAAGCTGGATGGGTCGTGTTCAATTGAGCATACCTGGTATGGCTCGCCAGCTGAAATAAGAATCACATTACCAATTAGATTACGTCTGTGGAGAGAAGAGTGCTTACAGTTCTGCGAGAAGTAGTTGGTGAGTAACAGACCACGCGCTGATCAAACCACGTCAATTCGCATCAAGGTAGCTGATGAACCGGAATACCTCTGTGCTATGGCAAACATTAGGTAATGGTGTAACAGAAGTTTGGTGCACCTACGTTTCGCAATGGATATCGACGAAGCTTCAGCTCACCAGTAGAAGCTTGTTGTTGATACAGTTGGAAGATGTTATCCGCATCTCCATTCGACAATGGTGTGCCGAGAATGAGGTGGATTTTACCCCTAGCCAGATGAATCTACTACTAGTTACGGAAGACAGCAACGGCGATACCTACCTGTCGCGAGGCAGGATGAACGTAAGGCGGTTAGTAAATCCTTTGTGGGTTCCAAGGTTAATTGGTTCGAGACGGGCAGCGATAATGCCTGTGAAACGGAAGTGAACGCGAAATACCAGCTGTGGGGTACAAGGTCACCTGAGTCTTTCCCGATTTGCGAATGCAAAAATACTTTCGAGGGACGCTGGTGCCAGAACTCCTTTGGGGAGCGTGTCCTGCCGTTGACTACATGCTTAAGCTGACTCGCTAACCTCTGTATCAGCGATTCATGGAAACTGCATGACTACTTACTTGGCAATTAGGACATTCCCAGTACTCCCATTTATACCTGTCGATTTACGTCAGACTTGCCAATAGATTTTGCTATCAAACTCACCTGCATGAGAGGCGACCACAATCTGTGCAATGCCAACCCTTGCTAAAAGCGTATGTGGTCGTAACTCCACCTGACGTTCTGACCACTCTGGTCGGTGTGAGATTCGGCAACCTTTCGAATTTTTGCGGTAACAGGCTTAAGAACTCCTCGCGGTGATCTAATTGCTTGGGATCTTCGCCGTTGATGCTCCAAAACACATTGCAGTGAGGATTCAGGCACATCCAACCTTGTTTGTAGATAAACGGACTCTGCTCCTGACAGTTTTCGCATCGGATGCTTGGTTCTCGACCAGTATGTGCGGGATATGGCGAGCCTTCCGTGAGAAATATCGTTGAATTTGAGATGGGCTTTGGCGGGTCGGATGTTGTATTCTTCATGTCTCGTTGCGGTGCCCACCAGGGATCCTCTTGACCCTCGCACCATTGAAACGCGAATTTCCACCGGACAATACGTCCTGATCCATCACGGGTGGATTGGCACTCCGCTAGTTATTGGTTAGATTAGATTAACTGACAGTGTCAAAAACTTACCCCATGCGTGGGATATCCAATAAAAACCAAGCACAACATAGGTATAATTGGCCGAGGCGAGATCATAAGGAAAGAGTGCGTATCTATCATCAGCAAGAAGCGCGATAGGCCGTCGGTCCTTGCATGTCTTCAGTAAAGCGCGGACTGACTTATCCGATGCTTCCTGATCCTGATCTGTCTGATAGCGCTTGGGTCCTCTACGAGGGTCAAGTATTGATTCCGATTTGCCACCCCTGTCCTGGAAGCTCAGTTCGCTCAAGCGCGGTGGACAAAAGTCAAACGAACCCGTGCGAGATAATTACTTTTCCATCGTGGTGAAATACGTCCCGACTGCAATAGTTCAGAAATTTAAAACGATGCTGACAGGAATTACGCACCTCGCAGCATATGCTCCAAGGAGGTAACCCTTAACGATGCCATCCTTTGAGTACACGCCGCCATGATAACAACGAAAATACTCAAAGGACTCGCAGACTTCTTGGCGAGACTTCTCAATGGTCAGTTGCTAAACAAAACTCGTAATAAAGCAGCTCACCTGAGCCCATATACGCGGAGGGGCTGGGACGGGAGGCTTTGGTATGACCATTGAGGGTGCCGAAGTCGCTGAAGTAACCTGAATGTCGTTTTCTTCATCTTGATCGAGCCCGTCGAGGTCATCGCATTCTGCATCGTGTCCCTCGTCTTGAGTCCAGTCTAGTACGTCCGGCCCAACTCCTTCCCGTAGCATAGCCAGTGCATTGCTTGCTACATCTCGCAAAAGTTGGTCTAGAGATGGGGTTCCGCATGGAACATCACGGACGGCTGTGCCTTGGTCCGCAACTGGCACTAAACGCCTGTCACGTACTTTCTGGGGGAGGCGCCTAGACGATCTGACATCTGGGCCAAGAGATTCGTGGGGGTCAGCCGACGCTTTTTCATGGGACGCCACGAATCCCGTTTCGAATTCAGGTCGAGTACGCTTCCTTCGCGCCGTTGACTCCACGTGGATATTTCCCTGGGTGAACGGAGGACCGGCAGAAAGGGGACCTTGGATTGTAGGTTCTTGAAGGGTATTCGCCTGTAAGTCGTGTGTGGACTTGGATCCCTCTCCTGGTTCGCCATCCAGAGCTGACATGGATGCTCGACGAAATCGCTTGGTTACGCGGGTCTCAGGGTCTCGAACCGATTTTACCTTCCGCAGTCTTTTGGAGTTGGAACTTCCTCGGGATAGTTGAGTGGAGAAGTTCAAAATGCTTGCTTCGTCGGGCTTGCGGCCGTTGGGCGGGAATCCGGCGTCGCGCCTACCCTTAATATTGGGAGGGGGAACGGTTTCATCGGACCGGAAGCTTGTCAGGGTCGACCGAGGCTGAGAAATCCCAGTGTCTTCAAGGTACTGCTTGTTTGTTTTGGGTCTGTGGTTTTTCCTGTCCATCTGGTTTTTGACCGAAAGCAAGTCATGTGGTTGGCGACTAGGACTGGGTGTAATCCGTTTTGACCGGTGAGACATAGAGTTTGTAACAGTGACTGCACGAGTCTTGGACGGCTCCTTGTCGTCTTCAGATGCATCAGAAGGTGAGATGACCGGGGGTTTCTGAGAGCTAGCTTTGCGTTTCTTCTCCTTTTTGGACGTTGAACGTTTAATTGGTTCCGCAGCCACGGACTGTCGTGCACCAGTGGCGAGGGGCGTATCATTTGCTGAGCTACCCATCGTAGAATTGGACCCACACCCTGGACCCGAACTTATCGCAATGTCTCCTGTCAATTCTGTGAGATCTGAACACGTCCGTCACTTTAAAGCGAGCCAGACCTGCATCAGGATGCTGGACGCCACCCTCAACTTGGCGACGAACTTTCTTTGGGTCGGGTATTTTATGCGGACGAGAAGAGAGTTGGCTGTCGTGACCTTTACCTCTACCCTCACCGCTCCTCGTTCCGGTAGAGCGCTGAGTATTTACATCACGGCTTTTGAGCTTGATAGCGCCAATGCCCCCCCTGAGAATTCGGGCTTGACACTTGCGGGTGTCGGTGCTTCCACGTCGCCGCCCTCGGGATAACAGAACCTGGTACTCGAAGAAGGCCTTGTATAGCTCTTTGCCTCCATCTATGACCTCTAAAGAATTTTCATTCAAGAAAACTTCCTTGAACAACAAGCATGCCCATGTCTTGGTTGCCGCAGCCGCCTACGGCAAGAAAGAATGTCAAGATTTGCGATCCTAGGGACACGTTGCGAGTACGTACTCGAGCATTTCGCTGCATGGCGTCGACAAAGTGAGAGACTACTTTGTTGGTCTCTGAACGCGACTCGCCAGCTGCTTCATACATAGCGACATAGGTGAGAAGGGGTTCATGGTTCAAGAGGGATGAATCGTCAACGCTCTTGGGCAGATTCATGGGGACCAGAGTCGACCGTTACGAGCCCAGCGCCCGAAAGTGCGCGTTTACCGCGAGCGCGTTCAATGAAGAATGTGGACAATAAATGTTAAGCCTTTTAACTTGGGTTTGTCGGACATAAATTTCCCAACCGAGTCCACGTGGCATGTCAGGCCTTCAGGCTCCAGCATGGAGAACATCGAGCCAGTGGACCATCCATGTTGGCTACGTGTAAAGTGAACTCTAAGTTGCGACAACGAATGGAATCGCATTTATTTCGAGCTTAAAGCATGCTGAAGTGCCTCATAAACGTCGGCCTCTATCCGAGCCTCCAGCCTGTCCTCCTCTGACCCATTACCAGCAGCGACCCTCAGTGCTTCCTGTAAGTTGGCACGGACGGCCTTGGAATCAAACGTCAGTCAAGCAAGACATTCCCAGGAAGAACACCAGACCTCGGGTGAGAAAGACTCGAGTGGGGAACCCTCGACCACGTTAATTGTCAATTTGTTACCAGGGTGAACGTTTGCGAAACCACCAGACACTGTGGAGGATTTAGGAACGACACCGCGTAGACTATCAACTACCCACCAAACCACTTCTTCGATGTGTTTCCGGACTCGATCACCTCCACGACACCAGGACGGAGGGGTTCAATAGAAGGAACATGGTTTGCAAGAATACCCATGTCCCCGGATGCAGCCGAAATATTTACTTGGACGACATCTGCGGAAGTGAAGATAGCCTGGCAGGACTGTCAGGGACGCAGGTGCAAGCAAGTGGTGACGAACCTGGTGGGGAAGGACAAGTGAGAGCTTGATTTTATCGGCAACCTCAGCGTAGCCACGTCTCTGCAAGCTGAGTGCCGATGGCACGCGTTTGGCGGCGGAGGAAATCAAACGCAATGCAGACATCGTTCGTGGTGAGCGTAATTGAACTCGAGCGTTGGACTTGCATTTCGGACAAAGCCGGTTAATTCATCATGTGACCGTCTCGTTTGCTTATTTCCAGTGCTACTTTACACCATTGGTATGTACACGTCTCATGATGTCCCAGATCATGGCTCAAACTTCGATTCATGCAGTCCATTGACTGGCGATCGGGAATAGTCTTGGGGCAGAAGCTGCGGTATACGCAAGACGCCTCTCTCACTGCAAACGAGCTGTCAGGAATTCTGATGCTCCATTTTGCGGGAGATACGTACATCTCGTCGACCGCAACCATGAGGTCGTAATTAATCTCCTGGCTGACCACAGAGTCGAATTTGTAGGAAGGGTGTGATCGAACAAAATCTCGCATCCACCTTGCAGTCGTTAGCAGAGAGCCTGGTGCACCTCAGGATCGCAGAAAACCGAAAACATATTATAAGCACGAACCATTTGCACGACGGCGGACCAGGTCAACGTATTTGTTAATCTGCTGTCTCTCAGATGGATTCACATCGAGCGTTTCAAGGTATGCCTCAACAAGTCCGAGTAGCCCAGGAAACGCAGCACCCTGTGATAACTGGGAAATTCGCAGTATAGTCCAAGTGCATTCAACACTAACCTTCCCGTTGAAGATCTCCTCCATCGACATTTCCTCGTATTCGTCCACGACGGACGTTTCTACGAGCTCAGGCGGAGGGGGGACGCGGGGGAAACAGTTCCGCAACTTTCGTTCCTTTGGGGGCATATCATTCTGCCATTCGACAGGGGAACAAGATCCAGACGACGACGGGGTGCTCATCGTGGGTGATATGTAGCCTGGTGGCAACACATTCTTGCGGAAGAAGAACTTGCCAGTACCAACGGCGTCTCGCTTTTGCGCCCTCGCCATATTCTCGTCGACCTTGAAAAATATTAATAATTACAATAAAACGACAAGAAACAGTGAAAACACACCTTAGAGATAGGAATGTAAAAATTCAAGTTGAAAGCAAGGATGGCTCTAGATAGGAGTACAATGAAAACAGCAAATGCAGCGTTCTCAAAGTCGGTCAGTTGTACTTCCATACTGCGGAACTCAACTCGCCAGCCAATGGGGGATTTGGGTGGCGGTGGTTTGAATCGGAGAGTTTGCCAATTGGTAGATTGGAGGTTCTTTCCAATGGTATTGACTTTTTAGTATCATAGAGGAAGCGCAGCGCTCACCTCAAAGTGATCACTACTAGTCTCGTCATCCTGGTTGATAGTTTCCGAAAAAATTACCAGAGGGTCGCGGATGAATATATGAGCGATGTGTTTGGATAGTAATTCATCGATGCCTTTGGACAAACGTGATAATTGAGATTCAAAAAGAAATTCCATAATTCTATACGTACCGTGGTCGACGAGGCGAGTGTATACTTCTTGGTCGTAAGGCACATCGGTGTCGTTGTATGCTGGCTTATTGTTCCAATCCGTTGATAAATACAAGTCAACGCTGTCGTAGCGCGACTTTGGGATCACATATTTATTCTCCTTTAACGGCTGGAGGACGGTGAGATCAGTGACAAAATTCACGTGGCAAGAAGCTAATCAATTCACTGCACGTCCGCGCTCCTCCGCGGTGCGGTCATCCACACTGCCGGCGATAACATTCCAGCGGCAGTCGACGTCGGAGAGATAACCACGCCAGATAGGACTTGCAGCGGTCAAGGCGAGCTGTGTAAGCATAAGGGAGGATATACACCTGGGCCTGGAATTCGCATACCATGATTGGGCCCACTGGGGTCAGGGCATCGTACATGCGCCTCGCTTCCTCAACATTGCAGCTCTGGAATGTGAGTTGCAAACAGCAGCAACCCATGCCAAAGCCCATCGCGTCCATGTAAATATGATCTATTAAAGCTGCACCGTTCTTGGCCTCTGTACGGTGAGGCAAGCTTCATCAGCCATCTTGAGCGCTTTTCGCGTAAGAAAAGCCTCACCAGGATCTTCTGCGTACAAGGAACGCTGCCATGGTATAGTAGGATCGACGAACGGTCTCGGCGTTCTCTGATCAATGAAAATAGGAAGATTGATTGCAACTTTGGAACCTCTCCTGCTTCTAATGTTGGCAGTAAGGGTACTGCGACACGATTAGAAGCTAATCGGGGAAGATGAGCAAAAAAGGGTGCTGACGGGAAACGTGCATGTGGATTAGTGATCTCTTCTGGCAAAAATAGGCTGTGACTGGACTTTGCCTTGTCAGGGCTGAAATAGGGATCGGTAAAGACGCCGGGAGCACCCAGACGAGGGAAAGAAGTGAGTGTGATAGGTATTTCGTTGGGGTTGAGATGCCTCCTGGCGAGCAGACGTCTGGTATTTGAAATGAGGAAAGAGTACAAATGAAGAGTGCGAAGTGCTCGCCTATAATGCATATTGGACTCGACGGAAAGTAAATCTTGGATGGAACCTGTGTATGGAGATCCTGGAGTTGACTCCAACATGTATCTCCCATACTCGGGGTGAAAGGTAGGGATTGATATTCTGAGGAGATTTATCTGGGAGTTGTACACAGGAGAGAATTGGGGCTCACGAATCTGGGGTATCAGCCTCGAGGCCAGTGACGATTGTGTTGAGCTTGGCGAGAATCTCAGTCTGGCGGAGAGAGAGTTTGGCATTTTTTGTCTCGTCATCAAAGGCGATGACCATGTACTCAATCTGAAGAAGATGAGTGAGGAGGGGAAACCGGCGGGGGAGCCAAGTGGGGGGATACCTCGTCACCCCAGAGGAGCTCGTCTCCGTGCCTGTCCTTGACTCTGTCCCAGGTGTGGAGGAACTGTGTGATGCCGTGCTGCCTGACATGGGAGGCATACTTTCTTGCGTCATCCCAAGTGAGTGGTGTTCCGAGATATAAAAGACCCATGGCGTGTAACGAAGAGGGGATTGCGCGACCTAGGTGATGAGATTCAAGAAAGTCAAAGAAAGGCTAGGAGGTTGATATACTTATCGGAATGAGATTCCAAGTTGGTCTGCAACATTCTTACTCATACTGCAACAAATCCGACCCGGGCCGTGATGTGAGATTTGTAAGACCTTACTGCTCCGTCTCTGTCAGGAAGAGGACCATTTGCTGACGCGGGCAGTTAGTCACTATTATGAACTTCATCAAAGTTATCTATAGACTCTTTCTACTTGGGGACAAGTATCTAACAATAAAATGCCGTTACCTTATCCGCTTCCCCCATTGGTAGTCCACTTGAGTATTATTTTCAGCGCTAGCAGAACGTGCCTCAACGCGCGTGTCCATGCCTCCTCTTGGCTGAACTGCAACTTGACAGATGCCTCACCTATCTTGTCCTTGACTACCCTGATTAGACATCAGTACCCCCGTTGCTCAGATTTCACTGACATTCCACTCACTGGTGTGGGAAATCGATACCTGCATCCTGAGACTTGACATAGTCCATCAACTGTTTCAAGCATTCCAGGAAAGCAACCATTGCAAAATCAAACCGGCGATTGTGCAATAGCCGACCAAAGTGAAGATCACCCGAACCATACAATTCGTATGTTGCCTTATCACCCGTCGTCCGTTCAATTCGCGAAAAGGATCCCATTGGGACCAAACGGTAACTGCGAATGCATGTCAGTCTCGTTCCCCAATCGCATGATAACCATACTTGTCAAACGTAAAGTCTACTTTCCGCCCAATGGTATATAGTAGTAATAGCGTCTGTCCCCATGCCGCATTGATCTCGGGCCATTCCACCTGTATCACATCGAACAATTTGTTACAATAAACTAGCAGAACCACTCACTGGAACCCCGGGGACGCGTCCCAGCCGTAGACCGTTTATGGTCCCAAAGACTCCATCGTGGCCGATACAGAATGCATCGTTGTAGACATTAGTACGCTCTAGTTTCTCGTACGTGGCATAGTCCGCGGCGTATGCAGCCCGCAACGACGAAAGAAGTGCGGTTTGACTGACAGAGACCAACTGATGTTCATTCTGCGCACGCCAGAACCTGGCAAGTCGTCAATCACGATGGGAAAAAATCGCCCTAGTGTATCGGAATCACTTACTCGTCTTCCTCCTCCTCCAATGCTCTTTCCTCCAACTCCAACGCGCGCAGCTCCTCACCGAGTTGCTCTCGCTCTCGCTCAGCTAGCCTCAGTTGTTCGATTGCGACACGCTCTTCTGCTTTCAAATTCTCGATCCTCCTTTCTGCTTCGTCTCTACTCATATCCTGGCTCTCACGTTCCCTCTCCTTCTGTAGTTCTCTTTCAAAGGCAATATAACCGCCACGCTCCTTCTTAGTTTCGTCTAACTGCCTTTGTAAGGAGGAAAGAAGAATCTGCGTGCACTCCGCGCAGAGCGGATGATCGATGTCAGCTCGGGTCGTCAGCAGATTAAAGAGGCGCATGGTGGAACGCAGATGGTGTGATATAGGTGTCGGGTTCGGTTGATCGGGTTCGGTCTGCGTGGGTACCGATGATGATGATGGTGGAGATGGACCCTTTGGCATATTGTTGTTGGAAGGAGAGGCGATCGGTCTGGGAGTAGCGTTAGGGGGCAAGGGGGATGGTATGCTGCGTATCACGCTGTCTTGCAGGAGCACAAAGGATTCGTTGGGAGCCGGGTAATTGCGTTGGGGTTGCTTCCCTTGCGCACGCGAAGACAGGGGTGGCGAAGCTCTCCCACTGTCTGGATCCTTTGCATGCTGCCATGCGGCTTTGGATGCGGGAGGAGATGGGAGGTGGGCCAATTGTTCGGCCTCTGTCATATACCTGACACGTGTAGAGGGTGCAGGTGGAAGGGAAGCTGCAAGCATGTCATACTGAGACGGTGAAAGGTCTACAAGAGACGCGTCGAGCTGATATCCTGAGTGGATGTCGGCATTTGGACAGGGCTAAAGTGCATACCTGCAGGGGTTCCTTGCACTGCTGACAGACATAGCTCATCGCGACTCGTTACGAGTACACCGCCGTTCTCTTTTCGAAGAGTAACTTGAACTTGAAGTAGTAGGCGATGGGAGACTTGCACGTGCCCGCCTTCCAAAACCACGGTCGATACCCCCCTGTCCAATTCAACCAGCTGCGGTCGACCGGTCGGGACCGGGATTCAGAGATAACGCAGTTCGGTACGCTCTGCAGGTGCAACGTCAAGGTTAGTCTTAACCCAACTCGCCTCTCAATCACAATTTCATGGCAAACTTATATCATTGCGCTCATGGACCTTGACATGATTTATAAGGTCACGTTCGTGCATTCGTCTTTCATTGATGACTTCACGACGACTCATGCAAAAAACGTGTGCTTTGATGAAGCGTTTTATGGCAAGCACGCACCATGTTTGTCATAGACGACTCTACCTTCCGTCTACCGCAGTCAAGTTGCATCAATGAACACTCCCCTCGATCCGTACCCTGTTCACGGACTTTTCTCTCTGAAGAAACATACGCACCTTTTCTTGGTCCCGCTACTCGAGGATTTCCCTTCTGGTTCAGGTTCAGATCCACCCTCATATCGTGTTGGAACCCCCTCCACCAGCCCGTCGCTGCGCCTGATGGCACTCCTTACATTTCCGTCAGCTGGAATGCAACGACTAATGTGACATCGACGATGCATGCCATGGCTATGTAAGCCCATATATAAGAAGCTCCGAATTCTACTTGCTCAGCTCATATCCAAATCATCCCGGCTCCCCTAGCCACATCAACAGGCAAGCATCTTGTTATCAGTATTCGTTCACAACCAGTCCATGCATAGATGGCCTCCCGACTCTTCGCGCTTCTTATCGGAATCGACAACTACAAATCTGGGCGTATCTGGAACCTCGAGGCCTGTGCTGACGATGCACGGCGCGTGAAGCAGTGGCTGGTCCATGACCTCCAAGTCCCCAGCACCAACATTGCCCTCCTCGTCAACAAGGAAGCCACCAAATGTCGCATTGAAGACGTTTTTATGAGCCATCTCGTCAATAATCCCGCGATTTCCCAAGGAGACGCCATCCTCATCTACTTTGCTGGTCACGGCAGCAGCATGCCTGCGCCTCGAGAATGGTGCGAGGGTAAACCACGCCACGTCCAGGTTCTTTGTCCCTACGACCATGACACCAAAGGTCCTGAAGGCCGGGTTGCGGGCATCTCCGATCGTTCCCTGTGCTCCATGCTTGGGGAGCTCAGTGCCGTAAAGGGAGACAACATCACTTTGGTTCTGGATTGTTCGTTTTCGTCCCCGCAGCTAGCTGGTAACGCACACGATCGACATGGCATTCGGTGTACTCCTACCGAGAAGGCTCGGAAGGAGGACCTGTTCAACGGTTTGTGGAGGGGCGCAATTGGGAAGAGGTTCCATGGAGAGCATGGATTCTACCAGGACAATTGCCCTACACATACACTCCTGGCTGCGTGCAAACCCGACGAGATGGCGACGGAGTGGAAAGAAGGGGGTAGGTTTACGCAGAAATTTCTCGCGATGACAAAGGAGGTACCCCTCCACCAGCTGAGAAATTTCGAGGTCTCAGGGCGCCTCAATCCAGCTGGTCATGTTCCCCAACATCCAGTCTGCTTAGGACGGCACAAGGATCGTGCGCTCTTCGATGGCATCCCTTTCATCCCAGACACGAACTTTATTCCAGTAGAAGGGGACAAGGACGGGCTGCGCCTGCACATGGGTGCGATTCATGGCGTCGTAGAGGGCACTGAGTTCAGCGTCCACTCCCACAATCGCTGTGGATCGCTGAATCCGTCGCTTGATAACTTCCGCGTGTATGAAGTACACCCAACTTGGTCTCTTGCCAGACGTAAAAGCATTAACAAACGTGGTGGGCGAGGGTCTTGGGCACGCATTACGCGGTGGAACACGCGCACTCCTTTCCGAGTTTACATGAAGAAGACCTGTTCCTCTATTTTCCGTCATCTTTTCTGCCGCCCAAGCCCCGATGGGCTCGACGGCATACCCGTCAAAGAGGGGCTCAATATCATCGAGGTTGAACACTCCACATTGGCGGATATATCCGTCGGGGTGCACTCGCGAGCCGTTCGAGTACAAACACTCAACCAGCTTGCGCCACCCCATCGTCCAGTGCTGAAAATAGAGAAAAAGGATAAAGAGCGATCCGCGCTTATCTTAGACGAAGCCGCACATTATCATATGCATCTTCATCGCACGAACCCCGATAATCCCTTTCGACATCACCTTCAGCTGGAACTGTATCTCGTCGATCCCCAGAGCCAAAGACGGGCGGGACAAAATCTTCTAATCAATGGAAAGGCTGATCTCGTGCGCGTGCTGGGCGATTCGTATGCAGTTGTTCTCCGAAATCACTCTGACAGAGATCTCTGGCCATATCTCGCGTATATGGATTCCAATGGGGTTGATATTCACCTTCTATATCACCCACAACCATCTTCCCCTACTCCAACCCTCCCGAAGCACGGAAGTTTGGAGATTGAATTAGGGTCTTACTCTCTACCGCAACTCGACTCCGGCTTTTTGAAACTATTCGTATCGACCTCGTACACCTCTCTGGGACTTTTGGAGCAGAGTTCGACCCCCATCCAACCTTCTCATTCCGAGCCCTCCGTTCCTCGGCCTCCCCAGCTCGGGTATGACGGACAGGAGTGGGACACTGCTCTCGTCATCCTTAATTTTTCAGATGCAACTCAAGGGAAGTTTTGAGGAGAAAAAGTAACATACCCATTTAAGCAAACCAACCCACAAGCTGGTCTTGGAATGATACACTTACGCCTACATAATCTAAAGTATCGTGACTGTATTCAAAGTTATGACATTAGATGCATATGCACATGTCGGATGAAATGAGATTAGCGGGACGAGATGACTCGAACCCCTTGCACAGCCACGTCAGCCAAAGTTGCTTGTTCGCTAGACTTGACTTCAAACGCCTTGTGAGCCCACCAGGTTGTCTCGTGGGCTCCTATCATCATCAGGAAGGAGCACCATTGTATGCATGAAGTCCGAGGTTCAACAATCACCTCCGGAGCCATCTCAAGACTCTGCCAGTCTCCTCAAGCGCCTTGCCGGCCCTTCGTCCACCAAGGCTGGGTCCGTTCTGAGAGCTTCAATACACTGACCACTCAAAGAGGCTGACACCATATGATTCCGTTCAGGTTGGTCCAGGATCAAAATGAGATTAATCGTATCATCGCGGAGGCTTCGAAAGGCTCCAAATTTTACGAGGCAAGCCATCTTGGTAGTGCCATTGTGGCATAATGAGTGACCCTCCTCTCTGCCAATCTCAGAATGAGAAGAGGAAGGACAAAGAACTGTCTGTAAAGATCACGAAGATCCTCAAGCAGCATGAAGAAGCCTTGAATGGAGTAGATATCCGTGCGTGATAATTCTGAGCGTTCTGGCACCGTCAGCTCTCTCAAGCAGGAATTCAGGCGCGATAGAGAAACAGGTTGACCATATCGTGAGTGGGGGAAATGATAGTTGCGTGTATAAACAATGGGCTTCTTCCTTTCACAGATCGAAGAACTTGAAGACGGGCGTGACCTCAGTCAGACTATCGTGCACGTCGACATGGACGCATTTTACGCCAGCGTGGAGCTTCTCCATAACTCTTCTCTTGAGGGGAAACCGTTTGGTGTACGTGTTTGATGCCCTAGCTACACGACAACAATCGGACATACAAGTTTTTAGGTTGGTGGCGGCGTGCTTTGCACTGCTTCTTACGAAGCGCGCAAGTATGGCGTTCGTTCGGGGATGGCAGGTGAGAGTCACAGGCGCGTTGCCTCGGACTGGTTTCCCTAACAATGTCATGTAGAATTTGTTGCAAGGAAACTCTGTCCAGAACTCATTGTCGTCAAGCTCAACTTTGAACGCTACTCTGAAATGTCGAAACGGTGTATGAGGATTTTTCGAACGTATGACCCCAACATGTCTGTTGCCGGTTGTGACGAGGGGTACCTGAAGTAAGTGATATGGCCATACCATAGACTGACAGACTTAAAGCACGCAAAGCATAACACAATATTGCGCAGACCATCAGATTGACGCAGAAACATGTGTGCAGGAAATGCGGGCCGCTGTTCATAGTGAAACGAAGCTAACAGTGAGCGCTGGTATCGCGCCTAACAAGGTTCGAAGCCCGTATCCCATGCTCTCCCAAAACTAACACATATCCAGATGCTAGCAAAGGTTGGTGGATAGATACATTGCGTTAGTCACCTGTTATCTGACATTATACAGATCTCCTCGGATAAAGTGCGAGTGTTTTATAATCTTGGCGGAACTCCCTGTTCAGTGCCCCTCCACAGAACAAGCCTAACGGACAATTTCATCTTCCCTTCGACCATGATTCTATCAAAACGTTTATGCATGACTTGTCCATACGTAAAGTCCCTGGGGTGGGGAGAGTACATGAGAGACTCCTCGATGCTATTGGTATCAAGGTACATCTGGAAGTTGGTCGTACTGGGCTTCTGACTGCTCACCACGACTTTCTACTGCTTAGAGTTGTGGGGACATTTATACCCACAGAGCAACGTTGTATTTGATGGACAAACAGTTTGGATTGCGATTCCTGCTCAAAACGTATCTCGGGATCGCTTCGAATGTAGTCCAGGCAGGACGGCGAGAAGAACGGAAGAGTATAGGTGCAGAAAGGTAATGATGCATTGTTCATGTGTTGTCCGGACACTAAGTCAAATATCAGAACATTCCGTGCCTTGAGCGATAAACAGATGATACTTTCGAAGCTTGAGGATGTTGCTGACGAGCTTGCAAGGGACATGCTCTCTGGTGGTTGGACAGGAAAGACTGTCACACTCAAGTATAAACTCGATACCTATCAGGGTAATAGCCACTCTCCTGCAGGCCTCCTTCGAAATTTCATTGGGATTGACGAGTTCTATTTGAGTTTTCACCAGGGCGAAATCGTTTGACCGTTGGGCCAGCCAGAAGAAGGAAGATCTATTTGCAGTGAGAGGGTTATTTCAAGAACTTCATGGTTCCTCTGACGGATGATAACCTGTCAGATTGGCAAAGAACTTTTGCTTCCGGAATTGCCGCTGACAATCCGATTGATTGGGTTGCGAATAACGAAACTCAAGGATCTACATGCTGCAGAGCCCGCGGGTGGGATCAAGCGTGTAAGTGCTGAGAAGCTTGGTGGATAGGACAGTTCTCGAACTACCTATCTAGTTTTTCGGGACTTCGAGCTCGCCACGGAAGAGGGTGAAGCTGGAGGCAGACATGGGAGGACAATCCGAACCTGAAGGAGAGGATGATTCAATGCCAGGGTTTTACGAGGAGGAAGAGCTCGATCTGGATCACTTTGGGCACGATGATCAAACCATGGAAGGTTCTGACGATATGCTATCGAAACCACATTCGAAACCACGCTCAAGCGCCAATGGCCCACCTCCTTTAGGGACGAGCTCCAAACACATTTTCAATCTGTTTGAGGCATCGGGATCTGGTCTTCCTGATCAAGAGCGGGCGGTAACGGTAACAGAATATCATGCCTGCCCCATCTGTAGCAAACAACTGAAAACAGACAACCAAGGACTCAATGCCCATATCGACTTTTGTTTGAGCAAGGGCGCCATCCTGGAAGCGCAGGCCGAGGCGAGCAGTCCGAAGGTATTCAAGACTGCTGGCAAGCAGCGGAAGTGATTGTAATGTCACGTGACAGTCTAATACTTAGTACCTAGCTATTGTTTTATATCGGGAATGAAAGCATGCAAGCATGTCGTGTCCTCTGCAATTCGTCTACGCTGACTCCCCGGACGGGTGCTAGTATCACCTCTTTATCTCTACCCCACACCATCCCCACCCATTTCAGTGCTCCTTCCGTAATCTTAGACCATGGAAGATACTTCGCTAGTATTGCAGCATTACACCAGCCTGAGCAATCTTTGGCCACTCGAAAGCGGGTATCCACACTGCTGCAGAAAACCGTCTCCCTCCTGCCACGAACACTCCCAACTACGGATGGTGCAATAGGACCAGAATCATCCCTTTTCTGGAGCAACATACTTGAAAGATCCATCGCCGAGCTAAGCTCTGGTTCAAACCAGGTGCCTTTGAAAGCTACCGTTGCTGGTAAGCGGCTCCGCGACTGTGTCGTGCATTCATTCATCTCGGATCCCTATTGTCTTGCTTTCGTTCTTGCTTCTACCTAGTCTGTGGTGTCGACAAGTGGGCTTGTTCGCATGACCTGGTCACGGCACTTTTGGAAGACCCTTTCATCTCTGATCCTACCTATACCGAGATTTTGCGCAACCGGTGGCAGGACGCTCCGAGCTGCGTAAATATCGAGTAAGCACCCCTGTTTCCTATTGGTCGACCAATGTCATACGAGACCAATATAGGTATGGTAAACCCACTGCGTTTGCTGGAGAGCTCTCTAGCCCGTCAGATTGGCTTCAACGATTCCCACATGCTATTCGACTCACCGAGCTTCCCGACCTCTCATCCTTGTCCAGCATCAGAGACGAGACGGACAATCTCTTGCTGGACAGCGACGTCCTTATGTTACTCTGCGATCCCGTTGTCACTCCTCTCTCTGATCTCGCTCACCGTACCAAACACCTGCTCAATAGGCCAAACACCATCCTCATTCTGACATCAGGCATGGCTTCTGACTCTCATCATCAGTTCGTTTCTCGAACGTTGTCTGCAATGGGGTATCAACCTGGACACATTTTATTCGTCGACCCCGGACAGGCGCTGGGCGCAGTTACTGCCTTACAAGCCAACCCGACATCACCATCTACGATTGACAGGTACCAAAGAGATACCCTTGGTTCTCGAATATCTACCATCACAGTAGCAATCGACGAGATTCTCAGTCCGAAGAATCAGTCCCAGACATCTTTGTTGGATCTTCGGCAAGAAATAGCACTTTCACGGGTCCACGGTTCACTTTCTGCAGGTTTCGGGTCAGTCGAAGCCACTAAGAAAGATGTTGATTATGTGGCTAGTAAGATGGACGATCTGTCGTCCGAAGTAGCAAAGATTCGAGAAAATACAAGACATGAGATCCTCGGCAAGCCGGGAGAGGATAACAAGATCGAGAAGGCGCTTTTTCTGGCTACAACGGAAATGAACGCACTGTTAGGATCTCTCACGTTCTGGAAAATGGTCTGGCGGGTTGATGAGATAGGTGCACTCGTTTTTGCTGCAGTTCAAGGGCAGTGGTGCAAAGGGCTCGAGAATCAGGTAAGGAGTGTTTGGTTGAGTCGATGGGGGAAGGATCTCAAGTTCATCGTCAAACCCAGCTCATTCTACAAACCGGATGTCTGGAATTTACCCAGAGAGAACTGTCTATCTCTGCGTTTAGTCTCCTCTCTGCCGCCTCCTCAACCTCTCTTCGTTCACCTGTCCTCGAAAACCAACTTCAACAGCTGAAACGTTCGCCTACTCATGCTCTCACGGTAAACAGTCTAACACAGCCAATACATGACCGCCGGAGCCAGTTAATACAGTACACCACTTCAAAGTTACACCGAGAAGCACAGAGTGCTGTCGTTGGTGCATTCGGTGGTGTACTAAGTGGCGCAGGTCTAGGATGGTGGTTAGCATTTGGTGAACACATTCTCAGCCTGGGAGCAGGCACAGAGATGGGGACGGCGATAGGTTCAGGTGCGCTGCTCGCGGTGAGCAGCATCCGATGGGCAGTGGGAAAGTGGGAGCGGGCAAAGCGAAGATGGGCACAGGATTCGGCAAGGATCGGGGAAGGCCTCACGCGCGATCTCCAAGTATGGGTTTACGAGTTGTACTCTTCGTGGATAGTTGCTGACACCGTTTGTCCATAGCGCACTATTCAGCGAACGGTGGATAACAATGTAACCGTCGTAGCTTCGACAGCGTGCAAGGGCATGCAAGATCTCATCGACAGACGTCGGAAGGAGGTTCACCAGTTGCACGGGGAGCTTTGCGATTTAGACGCTGAGCTCCATGCATGCGCTCAGTTTCCCGCATCATGGACAGCGCGAAGTCCACTCTCCGTAAAGGAAGTAGATATAGAATAGATGTCCATTAATCCGCAGGCGACAGATTGGCGGTGGTATACATCAAGCAATAAATGTTCCTCCCTTCTACGATCGTGTAATGGTAATCGTCGGTACAGGGCCAGCTTGTGGAGACCCGCCCGAATGGTTTGGTGGCCTCGCAGCAGGAGCGTCCTCAGAGTCGCTGTCGTCTCCAATTCCAAAAAGCTCTTCACGTTCATCCCAGACGTCTGCAAGGCGATTGGCTTTATATGTCTTTGCCGCGGACGGTACTGAAGACTTTGCCGAGGAGCTGGTAGGCTGGGGGTTAAAGAGAGGGAGAAGCTGTGTCCCAGATGGACCAGCCTCGTCGTCCAAGTAGTCTTCTGGATCCGAAAGATCATCGGTATTCAAGGGCCTGTATAAGCGAGCAATCTGGAGATGCGGCTGAGCAAGGAAAGGGAGCACGGAACGATGTTGATTCTTACTTCTCTCCTGGAACGATAGTGTTTCTCAATATGATAAGACGTGTAAAGGCCAATCGTTGAGCCGATGATGTTGGCCTAGCGAAAGAAGGTTGTAAGCAAGCACGCCTCGAGGCTGACGAGAGGCACAGACCACTACGTCACCAGAATCAAAATGCTTATACTAACGCGACGTGAGCGAGAGTTGTCGCAAAGTAATCAAAGGACGTACGGGTAACATTGACTGCACGATTTCGCTGACGAATCCACCAAAGAAGAAGCATACGACCGCGGTAAATATTAGGTTGGCATGGCGCCAAAACCAGATGCGTCTGGCATCCCTGGAGTAAAGTAAGTTGAGGGGTAGATCTTTGGACAGAAGATGCGGAATGCGTACTCCTCTACGTCGAGGATGAAGTAGAACACGCCCGTGGCAATGCAGAAGCAAGTGAGGTGGAGAAACTTGTCGTTTAGTGGTAGGGAGTGGGAGAAGTTGGTGAATCCGAAGAAAGCAAGCAGGAGCATGACGAGGAGTGTGAAGATCAAGAACCACTGCAGAGAAGGTTAAGTATGGCATGACCGAATGAGAGGTGGGACGGAGGGCGAACCGGTCGTAGGCGGATAGGAAGATCATACTTGGGCACCGAGACTCTGTGGGATCTCATGACTGCTTTTGAGGCCTTCTTGACGAGCTTGCGAACATTTATTGAGGACGGCGGGGACGATGAGGAGGAGAGCTGGACATGGTTAGCCATGCTGGCTGCGGATTCGGATGTGCAAGGGAAACGAGCGAGTGGTGGAGTTACCATTTGTGGAAAGGCCCCTATCCTCATCCTCATCCTCGTCGACCATGTCGAGCTTGTCGAGCTTATCCTTATCCACCTGCGACATTTCCGATGCGCTCATTAAACTTGGATCCAGACACGGGGGGCATATCCCTGACATTCACATTCTCTCCCCTGCACCGCCCGACCCAAATTTTCGCATATCTGGTCCCGCTTACACCGTCCAGATGGTTCTTGCCTCGGACCAGGCAGCTCCAAAGCTGTATGCTCACTTTGTAGATACCGCAACCCAAAAATCCATTGTCGTCATCGACACCCCTCCACGTTCAGTTTCCTTCCTCCGTTCCCTGAGTGGCATTTTTGACGTGGATATCGAAACAGACACAAAGAATGCCGTCTGGGGTGGCCTCATGACCGCAGGTGCACAGGCCAGGGAGGTCGTCGGCGTCGTCATATCTGGCCGGTGCAGAGACCTGGCCGAACATCGTTCTGCAGGCTTCCCAGTGTTTGCACGCGGGCACTCGACTCTTGGGCAATCGCCCTTCGTTCGTCCATCAGCCGTCAACGTTCCACTCGTCATCCAACCACAAGACAACGCAGAGGGTGCGGATGCATTCCCAGCGGTCACAGTTGAACCTGGTGACTGGATTGTCGCGGACGAAGATGGTGTAGTCTGTGTTCCCAAGGACATGGTGGACAGAGTGGTAGAAGTAGCCAGGATCGGCAGAGAGATCGATGTCAGAGTACTCGAGGATATCAATGCAGGCAAAGGCGTCCAGGCGTCGTTCGGGTTGCATAGAGGACGTTGACCCACCCGGAATACTAGTCACGTCGTTCGGATTCTATTTCATGGGACTATACTGGCCCATTACACGAAGAATATGTATCGAGTACAGGCTACAACGGTCATTCCGTCAAATCCAGCAGAACAATAACAATAGCGCCCACTGCAATAAATGCGTGGAATGGTTTATTCGAACCAACCCATTGTCTAGGATGCTTGTACTCAGCAGTTCGTCCCTTACAAATCACAACAGGCTTACAACTCTACACAGCGCACTTATGCACGCACCCCTGCTTTCATAGAGAGACTGGTCTTCAGCGCATGGATAGCAAAGCGGATACAGCTGTGGAAAGCCCAAAGGAGAGACACTTGATTGACTTCGGTTAAGACATTGTCACGAATTCACAGCAGAACCGACTCACGAAGCAGAATAGGAAGCCAAAACAACACGAGCATCCGGTCATCTAGACAAAGTGTCAGCAACAGAGAATAAAAATTCAACATCCTCCTCACGTTTCTTTGCCGTATGGGTATGCGCTTTCACAGGTATATATTCGTATCCGTCGGCATCCGGTGCCGCCGTCGAGGTAACATCGTAGCCCACACGTCTAGTTGGACGATCCAGTACGTTCGGTGTTCGGGGGGTAGTAGATTCGGGGATGGGTTCTTGGAGCTCTACTGTGCCTGCCACAGGCTGTTGAGTTGTTGTCTCCTTAGTTTCTCTCGGGGTATACATTGGAGGTGCTTCGTCAACTGGCGGAGGACGGAGAGTTGCAGTGGCAACAGCCACGGCTATCCATTTCTCCCATGTTGCCCGAAGCTCTTGGGCAGTGCTGTACCCAGTCGACCGCCAGTCAGCCTCTTTACCACTGGGAACTTCGTCACGCGGGCCATCGCGTTTATCGCTTACGAATGTCGACCAACTAGGGATTGGTACAAACACAGGGAACACCATCGGTATCTGTGGTAGTGCAGCCCAAGGAACAGCAGGCATCTCGGGTAAGTGAGGCAGCGGCAGCTGCGGCATGGTGGGCATGATACCTTGAGGAGCGGGTATTTGTGCGAGTGTCCGCTGGATCAATGCGACGAACGATGCAGCCTGCTTCTCGTCAGAAGTGTCATCGAGTTTTTGCGCCGTCTTATCCTCGATGTTGTTCGGTATTTGCGAAGGTTGCAATACCTGAGAGCTCTCAGGTTGTTCATGGGCATCGTGAGGGCGGTAAGGGCGACGACGAATGCCACGGGATATATGTCTTCGTTTGTTCACGGCAGTCGTTGCGTCTTCATCACTTTCTACGTCCCCCAAATGAGATTCGCCATCCTCATCTTCATCCTTGAGATTTATTTGGGACCGGAGGTCATCTTCCGAAACGACATGATAGATGATTCCCTCGAAGAAACCAGATGGCGCAATGTCCTGAGGTGTCATCCCGAGAGCGTTGACAATCTCCAAGTCTGCACCAGCGACCACAAGGAGTCGAGTGCACTCCTTTGACTGGACCAAAACCGCAAAATGTAGAGCTGTGTATCCATTGCGATCACGAGCATCCAGATCGATCCCGCGCGCGATGAGGAATTCGGTCAGGGAGGCGAATTTCAAAAATACCGACAGATGGAGTAAGGTCTGCCCGCTCGACGTAGCGTGAGACACCGCAACTGCGGGATGCATGCCAGAATGCTTCTCAACGGAGACATCTATGAGTGACAGGAACTTCATGACAGCAGCCTCATAGTTATGCCTCTCTCCGAGGCGTAAGAATAAGAGAGGTCGGATGTCATGAAAAGACGGTGAAGCGACTTGCATTATATCGTCGGCGGCAGAGCTGGACCGAGAAGGTGAGTCCTCGGTACCTGTGGACCCGACTATGCGCAAAGCAATATTTTTTGCGTCTTCGATTTTCCCGGTCATCTTGAGGCCAACCACCTGAAGGGCAAGCTCCATTCTAAAGCAGAAGTTATAAAACGCACCGAGAAGAGGTCTTAGCTCACTTACAAAGCGCGATCCGATTCATCTGTGTAAGTGAAAAGAGAGGGAAGTGTGGAGTTCTTGGTCTCGTTGAGACCTTCGAACCATACCGCAACAACGCCAGGAGCAGAGCGGGGAGGCAAAACGCAAAGCAGAGTGTTATCACTCCATCTCTGGGTCGAACTGGCAACGACATCACCAAATACGCAATTAAACTGAATTGCCGGATGAAAGTTTTCGCCAAGAACAGTGACTTCTATGCCACCATGAGTTGGACCAGACGAAGGAATAAGGCGATGGATCTTGGGCAAGGGAAGAGATGTAACGGGTGGCGGGGAACTTGGGTTAAAGAAAAGAAAGGGCATGGGTTGGGGAGGTACGAGGGTAGCAAGAAGCTGTGAAGGTTGTGTTACTGGGGAAGTGTTAGGGGCAAACATGTCAGAGGGGGAAGGAAATTGGGGTGTGGTAATAGTGGAGACATCGTTCGGAGGTCTGAAAATAGAAGTACCAGAAACACTGTTGAGGAGAGAGGTAGAAATGGGTTTGCTTGTGTTGAATGCGGAAGCGGAATCTCCGTTTGTTGTGAATGTTACTGAAGACTGGGGAGCTGGTACAGGACTTGAGGATCGTAGCAGCTGCGATGGAGTCGGCGAACGGGTGTTGGGGCCTGTAGAGGAGGAGTGCATAGAAGGGGAGTTGACTGAAGAACTCGGACTAGTAACGCTAGCCTCCCTAGAAAACTTGGATTGGTTGTTGCGACCGACCATATCATAAGGTTTAGAACGTGTCTTTGATTGTCCTTTGCCATTTCGAGATGGATGTTTCAAGAGAGAACTGTTGTCCGTAGGTGGCGTAACAGGGGTCAAGCTGGACCAGTCAACTTGAGCCTCCAAGGCAGGAGTGGATGGGACGACTCCTGGCTTGACAGTTGATTTGTGATCATCAGTAATCATGACTGGGGGTGTCATGCCCGTGCCAACCAGGCGGCCATTGTGGTCCAGCATTGTGAAGTGAATATTAAACCCGAGCTTCTCTCGGTGATGCCTGCAATAACAAGTGATTCGAACAGGAAGCACAGCAGTCCCAGCAGAAAAATCGAGTACATCCGGGCAATTAAACTGAATGATGCTCGTTGTGTCTTCCTTGATGTTTCTTGGGCGCTCGCAGCCGTCTTCGGGAGTGTCCGAATCCGAACGAGCTGGCCGTACACGAGCTGCGAGTTTGCGAGCTACACGCTTTGCCTTGACAACAGACATGTAACTTGGAATGCATGTGAGACCCTGAAGCCATACCTCTCTGTTCCTGCAACTTCCGCAGCTAACGACATGGTTGTGTGGGGCTGAAGCGCACGTCACAGTCGCAATTAGATGAAGAATGTCCAGTGGTGCAGGATCTTGCTGCGTGTCAGAGCTAAAGGAAGGACTAGTGATACAGGACATTCACCTATTTTTCCTTCTCGTCGGGTACGCTTCTTAGTAGACGTTCCGGGTGGGAGTTTGAGCCATTTCCAGGAGCCAACTCTATCATACTGATTTTGTTCCCCGGAAGAGGTGCTTGCGTGTGCGAGGTCGACAGTAACGCGCACTTGCGTCTCGACACGCGACTTTGTGCCACCCTCGGGGATGTTGGGAGTTAAGATGGCAAGACTGATGGCAAGGAGGCGATAAGACGGTGAAGTGAGATATGAATAATGACATACTTGTAGCACGACTCTCTCGGGGGATAAACAACCCTGCGAGGAATGGACGCCGGGTCACGCTTGCATGTCCGCATGGCAGGAGGAGGCACAATTGGGGTGGAGTGCATTTGCGAGAGAGGGGGTATAGACAGACCGGACTCGGGAATGGGCCGTCGGAGTGATGTCCGAAGAGGTTCCGGGGAGACTAGCTCTGGCTGGGTGGCATCTGAAGGTGAGCAGGTGTTCGGAGGGGAATTCTCCACGCCCGAACACGCAGAGCTGCAAGGGCAACAGGTGAGATGAGCTGGGGGAAAGAAAGCACGTGGATATGCATACTCGTCATAAACGTGCTCCTGGATGATGTCGTCAAGTTGGAGCATGTGCTCGCCGTCCGGCTTTTGGAAGGGGTCACCGTCCCATACTCCGATAGTGGATGTGCTCTTGGCAATGGGTAATGGACGATACCAAGAAGGGAGTTCATTATGGATGGTTACATTGTGGGGAACATCGGAGGTCTCTGGCGTTTCTGGGGATGATGAGCGAGAGTCCATCGTTTCTGCGGTCGTCGTTGACATCTGCAACGAGGGCGAGCACGAACGACGAGCTCGGCGAAGGGCGTGTAGAGCGGGCAAGGCAAGTGAATGGGTGACTCCACTCGGCGAAATGCAGAGTATACGCTACGCAAAGTCGGACCCCAGGGACGCTGCTTACATGATATTTTCCCATTCCTCGACCACCCAGTTTGCCCGAAAGTTGACACCAAGTGGTATCATCCTCACCATGAAGCGCGGCGCAGAGAGACAGATCACCAAGGATGTCCCCGACGACGGCGACGACGACGACGACATCCAGGTGTGTATCGTTCGTCCTCATGGACTTCCTCGGCTCACGTATACAAGGAAATACAAGACCCTCAGGGCTTTCAAAAAGCGGACGAGTCTGCCCTAGCCAGGAGACAGTACGCCACTCCAATACCTTTCATTGTACGCATTCCACATCTAACCGTCTTTCAGAATACGCGCTCTGCCGAAACGCGCACTGCCTGCTTGGAAACCACCATCTCTCAATGGATTGCCGCCAGCCCTGGCTCCCAGCGTGGACAAAGTCGTGAGTGATACGCGTGTTCTGTAATCATCATCCCTTATATTCCAACCAGGAGGATCCCCCTCAACCCAAGTTTGGGGGGTTCGTCGGTTTTGGAGCAGGAACCTCCGCGTCCAGTCCGTTCACTTTCACTGCCCAGCCACCACCTGTATCTGCATTCGTATCCTCTGCACTCGACACCGCATTCAAGCCCACACAACTCGTGTCACCATCATTAGGAGCACCCAAACTGTCCCGCTCGGACTCCGATGCATCCCCTCCAAAACCCACAACGTCTCCCCTTGCAGAGGAGACAGATGCCATGGCATTCAAGTATTTCAAGTCTCTTCGGGGTCTTAATGTTTCTTTCCTTTCCGCAATATCAACCGCAGTCGAGAAGGATCCCTTCTTTGACGTCGCCGGCTTAGTAGAGTCTTACAAGAACCTGCGGACTACAATTCAGTCTGAGTTTGATGGCTCTTCAGAGCCAGCTGCAATTCGCGCTTCCGTTACAACTAACTCTACCCCTCTTTTTGGTGCCAAGGCACCGCCAGAGAAAACCGCCTCGTTCACCCTGCCAAAACCGTCCGTAGGGTCTGCTGAAGCGTCTTCCAAGCTCCCCCCGACCAGCGAAAGTGGTACAAAGAGTGGTGATTTCACGTTCCCACCATTTTTACCATCCTCGAGTTCTACGCCTACGCAACTGGCCTTTGGCCTCCCGTCCAAGCCGAGTGAGCCATCCACATCTTCGTCTATCACTCCCCCCGAACCTCCAAAATCTGCCCCTACATTTGGTGCTTCAAGCACATCCGCTCCAACGTCGAGCCTGCCGCACACCTCTAGCTTTTCACTTGCCGCTCCCTCAAGCATCGAGACTATCACATCCAAGTTGGTTCCTGATTCTTCAAGCCAGGAAACTGCTGGTTCACCCTCCAGTTCATTGTTACAACCAGCTTCGACTACACCTAGCTTTGGTTCCAGCGGCGTGCCGAATTTCTTTGCCACCACGAAATCCACGAGCGCATTCGGCACCTTTGATGTGGCATCCAAACCAACGTCAGTATTCGGCAGTTCGATTTTTGGTAGTAGTGGTACGACCGAGTCCAGCAAGCCATCGCCGTTCAACCCAACTCCTGATAACAAGGATAGTTCCAAGGTTACTACCACTCTTTTCGGCAATGCGACCACGACATCCACCTCTACATCGACAAGTACCTTTGGCTCTTCTCCTGACAAACCTGTCAGTTTCTTTGGCAGTGCTTCCCCGCCTAAAACCGGCGCGTTCGCTTTTGGAAAACCAGGTGGAAGTATCGGAAATCCCGTAGGCTTCGGATTCGGCAGTTCTTCCCCTAGCGCTGGCTACACTACGATACCAGGACCGTCAAGTTCAGGATTTAACTTTGGGGGCCCGTCGACGAAGCCAAGCGAACGTTTGTTCTCTCCGACCACGACCGACAAGTCGTCCGAGTCAACCCCGCAGCCCGAGGCGGAGGGCAACGAGGAAGGTGGAGAGGAAGAAGGGGCGAAGCTGCTGCCGTCACACACCCACGATGAGGAAGGCGAGGGTGAAGAAGACGAAGAGACGACACATGTGGTGAGGTGCAAGGTCTTCCGACTATTTAAATCAGAAGATAAAAGCGAGTGGAAAGACCTCGGAATCGGTTCGTCCTCCCCGCTTTGGCCCAAATTAGCTTGATGTATATACCTTCGCCAACAGGGATGTTCCGATTGAAGAAACACAAGGAAACTAATGTTCGACGTGTTCTCATGCGGAATAGTAACACGGGCAGAATTCTTATTGTTAGTATACGGTGTTCATCCCTATTTCTCTTTCTGATCGTCTTCCTGGCAGAACTTCCGGATATATGGGAGCCTAAAGCCTTCGTTGGCAAAGGCTTCCGTCTCGTTCATTGGATATGAAAACAGCACACCAACATCTTTCAGAGTCCGTGTCAAAACTGAAGAACAAGCCGAGGATCTGAAACAAGCCATGGAGCGAGAAATCGCCGCCGTCCAGACAGCAGAATGATTTTTGGTCTGGTCTGGTCTTTCCGGACTTGTTTTTTCCATTTCGCATAGCATTACGCCTATCGCTACATCTTGCCTTGCTAGTCATCTAAATCATTAGCCTTGACCACGACATATGAGCTCCTGAACGCCTATTTGACGTTGAGATGACTTTGCGCGTTATGCCATATTGAGTTAAGAACGAATGCCTCGCTGAGAAGGAGTTCGATCTCATGGTCTCCCCAGTCTTGTGTTGGAGGGGATTGCAGAAACATGATTATACCCTATACCAGAGGAGTGGTGAGACTGAGTAGGCGCGCGTGAGAGGCACTTTCGAACTCGCCTGGAAATCCATTTGCCGAAGTTTCGTGCTCCACTTGACAAGAAAAGCAGAACAAACGTAAAGGTGGAATTGGGAAAATGCGTCAGCCCCCTCCGCCTAATAGAACTCATTGGTCGGTGAGCCATGACAATGAAAAAAAAAACGTGGATACCAACCAGGTATGTATCCCACATGCGTATCGTATTCTGCACACTGATTTCTCGCATAAGCAGACAATTCATCCAACGAAACGCAAACTGCATAAACTCGACGTTTTGAGATCCAAGATGCGTGTGGAGTGGTGCTGTGGTTCATTAACACGTAGAATGTTGCTCAGGAAGAGGCTGGACGAACCATCGATACGGGCCACAAGCTCTGACATGCGTTTCACGCTACGGTGTATGCCTGGTTGGGCAGATATATAGTTGTCTTGTATACCGTCCAAAAGCCGGGAGAGGCACCAGAATGAATCAGCCTCAACGGCATTTAGGACATTCTCTGGAAGGAGTGAGGTATCAAAATGCTCTGGATCCGAGTCTTTTTGGAATGGGTGAGGATTAAAAAGCGATAAAACTTTTGACAATGGCGAACTTGCCAATATATGCCGAAAGAAAAACTTGAAAGAAGGGGGTTACGAGGTCGTTTATCCCTTGAACATACCCGCTCGCCGGATGGCGTATAGCCCAGACGTAGAGTATCCGCTCGAGACTCTACTTGCAGGGGTGTCAGAAAAAGTATGACAAATAAGTGGGGACCGCGTACGCGCTGCGTGGACCCCTGCATCCAAAGACGCACGCCAGGCCGCGTTCGTGGCACGTCTATCTCAATCTGGTGCCAAATTTGTTGATCAACGCCTTGGCGGTCTCGAGCGAAGGCAAGCTCAACCAACGAAAGATACTCTCCTCGTTTGCGAGCGAGCGTGGCTGCACGTAGGTTTGAGGGTAGAGGTATATATCCCTTGAGGAACATGTCAACCGACTGACGCTCAGGAAGCAGTTGCCCGTACGAGAAGTACCGGCCAAACGATTGGTCTAAGGTCACTCGGTGTCCCAGACCATGCGAGCTTTCGGAGATCAGCTAAGCGAACATGTTTGGATGGGGTCACTATTAAGAATTGGTGCCAACCACTCACAGATGTTCAGGTCCTCCTTGTTCAAGCAGTCGATAAATTTTAATCGTCGGTTACTACGGATGGACGATTCCCGATAATGTCTCCCCGCATCACCTGCACGGTGGGAAGGACCCACTCCGTCACTAGAACTGAGTGATGGTTGAGGTGAAGATACTTGAGGGGTCGATGAATGTATGATCCTGCGAAATGGATCTATTCGTTTACTTGTAAGAGCATGGCAACAGCAAAGATTCATCTATACCGTTCATTATCTCCTGAGCATCAGATTTGATTGAGCCTCGGTCTTGTCTGATTTTGTTCGCAGTTCCGGATTCGACAATCTCTGGATCAAAGTCGCCTAGGACCATATCGCTATCGACATCGGCCGCCCCATCTGTGCTAATTTGCGAGATGCTCGATTTTCTGACCATGGTCCATCCGCCTTTGGCTGAGGTGGGTTGAGCGGACTCGGGCTTGGGAGGATAGGAACTTGGACTTGGGGGGTTGAGGTGGGTGTAAGATTGAGCAAGGGTAGAGGACGAGGAGTTGGCAGGTGCCTTTGGAACAGGCTTGGGTGAAGTGACAAACGAGGGTTGCCGGGTTTTGGACGAGTATCTCCAAGAGTGCGCTATCGTCGAGTGACGTGGAGATTCCGAGTCCGATGCGCTGTCCCAGACATCGTCCTCAGCCCAGTCCATGTTTGAACTGGCATTGAACGAGGGGTGTATTCCGATGTGTGGACGCGCTGGGGGAGGCCTCGCCGCCATCGTTCTCGACGACGCTGCGCGTCGACCTCTCTCAATCTACATCACTCATGGGAATGAATATCTTTTTTTGGTCATACATGATTGTGTAAGCTTCTCGCGCAAACGCGTCCCGACACGCGTGTTCGGTGCAAAGACAATGATTGATCCCAAAGGTATATGCAGCTATTGCAGCGCGTACGCTGGAAGAGACAAGGTGAAGAGGTGTAGTCGATGCCGGTTGGTCACTAAACTCTCCAGAAACCCCTCGGACTCATCTGCTTACTTTCTGTTCTCCAAGCTTGGTGCGATACTGCTCGAAAGAATGCCAGGTGGCTGCATGGAAGACCCACAAACAGCGGTGCACTTCTACTGTTCGCGACAGCCTGGCCAACGACCCAGTAGCCAATGCACTACACACAGCACTCTCTAAATGGATCAATAATTGGAGGTTCGAGCTGCAAAACTGGGCCCTTTGGGCAATGGATCTAGCCAACAATCCGGAAGACCGTCTGGCTACCCACTGGTGAGGACGATTTGTCTTTTCATCGCCTCTAATTCAAAACACAGTTTGGTAATTGAGCTGGAGCGCCGTCCCGATCCGCCAAACCAGTCCCTTTACTTCAAGGTAGCACAGGATTCTGATTTACCTCAGTCTTGTCCTAATCATTTTGCAAGATGCACAGCGGCGATATCATGACACGCGAAAGCTTCCTTGCTCGCATGCGCGCACTTGATGAACTCAACGATGAGTTCGTTTCGAGAGTAAACGAGCGACGTAGTAACGACACAGCACAGATCATCGTCACTTGCGAGAATCTAGTCCGATTGTTGTGGTTTTCTCTCCGCGATGGTGGGGCCTCGTTAAGACAACGTGATCCAGCGTTTTCTCGAGCTCTTTCAGAAGACTGGGAGCGAAAATTGATCGAAGCGATTAATACTGGCCAACGTGAGTACATGCAAGGTTGTATAATATCCCTTACCCCTGTCTGATCCGTTCAGCGGCATCTTCAAGCGCGTAGCTCGAGAGCTTGGTTGAAAGTTACCCTCCCTCTGCATGACTTGACGGTATTTATTTTTTTCCGCGACTGGGTACACGCAAGGTTCTGGATATCTTTGATATATCTCGGTGTACATCGTCCAGGAAGTGGAGGAGGGTTTTCCCATCAGCAAATGGACTTGTCGCGTGTGAATCTTTTACCATAATAGCTGTATGGTCGATTCCGGGTGTTTGTTTGTTCACTGCGTGGCCTGCCTACTTGGGGCATGGCCACTCATTGGGACCTCTTGCAAGTGGTTGCATAGAACCACACAGTCCCCGACACAATATTCTCATAGGAACCTCAAGGCCTCATTGACCCTCCACCATGGCCATGCCACACCCCACACCATCAGCATCTGCATGTGTGCAAGCATGCAGACAGTAACTCAAGAGTAGCTGTGGGGCTTGGGGAAGAGTGTTCAATGCATGATACATACTTTGTGCATATACTGTACATGTTACAAGAGACTCTTAGATCTGGTCCTCTCTGATCATGATGCAGGTTCACGTCCTGCTGGCATCAAACTCTTTCATACAACTCCATGCGAGAAATGTTGCCTTGGCCACTATGTGTAATGCCAAAGAAACTGTTTTCTTGCCACCATGATGCTTGTGCTGGTGCCTGCTGTTTGCATCAGCAGCAAGCCAAGTATGGCACTATAGCCGAGTGGTTATGGCAACAGACCAGAAATCTATTCCTCTTTGAGGGCACAGGTTCGAAACCTGCTGGGGCCCATCAGCCTTTTTCATGCACTGACTCAGTATTGGATAGTGCAGCCCGAGTCATATACTACATCAATGCCGGACATTGCAAGCTTGAAACGTACGGGACACATACACTTTCGCCTATATTGCAAACCAAGTAAATACGAGAGGAGTGCTGCATGATGTGTACAATGTCTTGAAATGCAGTAACGCGTCTCTAGCTGGCCGACACCAATAATCACGCCCGTGTTTTGGGCAAAATGGGCCAACAGTATGTCTTTTCCCTGGAGTCGGGTGTTTGGCGCGTGCGCGCCGCTATGATCATATAGCATAAATACAACACATAGTATACAGGCTGCGCACGCTTAAATGGCGCTGGTTCGCTTCAGGAAGTCTTCCTCTGACCAATCATAGTATTCCTTTAACTTCTTTCCAAAATCCCTCAGATGGTTTGCATGTAGCGTCGGATCGGGGTGTGCTGGGAGTTTCATAAACGTGAACTGACGGAATTACCCAGCGTATTAGAAAAGAGCGCACGCTTATGGAAGGTGATAGACTGAGATTGTTCCATGTTATCAGCCCGATAGCTCGGGAACTAGTAGAACTTACCCTATCTGTTGGGTTCGGTGGGTCGAAGCGAACAGACGAACCTGCGGTGCTAGGATCATACTTGAAACCCATATCTCGCATGACCTGAAATAATATTGATTACGGGGCATAGAGGACATGTTGGAAAGGCTCACCTTTACGAAATTATCCCACTTCAACGACCCAACCTTCTCGTCCGCACTTGTGCGCATTAGTTGGTGCATGTATCCGGCCGTTTTTTTCCCCAGCTTGGTAAACCATGTGAATTTCTTGTTGATGGTTGAATCGCTTTCATTCTCTTTGTTAGTCTTGTCATTGGAGCTGAGCTTCGAGAAGAATCCCCTTTTATCTGAGAAGAGAGCCGCATGATCGGGCCGGGATTTAACCTTCTCTTTTGGTGCTCCCAGCTCCTGTAGGTAAGAATGGGCGGACTGCGCGACGGTGGGCTCAATGGGTAGCGAAGATGTCGAGATATGTGCAAGCGAGCCCAGCGAGGTATTGGATGCAGGAAGTTTGTTTGAAGATACTTTAGCAGGAGTTTCGGCAAGCATACTTGAAGGAAGATTCTTCGGCGGGGTCGAGATAGCAGGCACAGAGTCCTCGTGAACTGTGTACAGTTCATTGGTCGCTTTCTTCTTCTTCTTCTTCTTCTTTGGTTTCTTTTTCTTCTTCTTACTTGCTATGGAGGAAACATCCTCCTCATCATCGGCGTCCTCAACGGTTGCACGATAGTCTTGTGGTTCCTCGGGGGCAGGAACTAAGAACAGATGTTAGGGAGATCGTCGAAGACCCACTCATTTCAACGTTTTATACGTACCAAGTGGGTCCTTGCTTGATGTGGGCTGCGTGGGGGGGATTTTACTGCCAGAAGCGCCAGAAATCTTAGTACCCGGCGCAGAAGCAGCGGCAGGCTTGGCCGAGGTTTTAGCAGTCTGTCCCTTCTGCCTAAAGAGACCCTTTCGTGGCTCAGTACGTGTGGTTGAGCTGAGCTTTGGGTCGGAGGAAAACATACGCCCTGTGGAGACATTAGTTTATGTGGTTCTAGAACATACGGTACGGCCATCTCGCCTCTCAATGATCCAAGGAGTTTTAGGAAGGGATTCCCCTTCCTCTCCTCTGCCAGTGCGTCAAAATCAGGAACGGTTGACCTGGGATCGAAAAACTCAGGTATCGCCATCGCAGTGTCCATTGCCTCCCTCAACATGGTCCGATACCGCTCCTCTTCTTCGGAATCATATTCACTGTCGTCATCATATTCGCTTTCTTCCTCATCGTTCTCGGAAACACCAGAGCTGCCGGACAGGAGCTCAGGCATGGAACTGTCATCATCATCATCCCCGCGCCCGTCCGTGATTGCAAGCAGTTTCTTTGGTTCAGTCTTCCCACCAATCCTTTTTTGTCCAGAACTCCTTAGATGAGGTATTGAGGGTTGCTCGCCGTCAGAGTCGGAGTCGTAGGTGCGAAGGCTGGGCATGTAGAAGGAGCTCCATCGAGGAGTACGGCGAAGCGCCTCGTCCAACCGCCAAAGCGAATCGATAGACAAACCCGAGGTTGATGTGTAGTTCTGAAGGAAGGTCAGAATAAGGGATTGGGCAAATCTCGAAAACATACGAGATTTATAAACTTCCACATATTATCAAGCACGGAGGGATCCTTGGTTCTTTCCAAAGGAGTGATGAGGTCCTTGAAGTTGGCGTACGATTCTGATGCCTGTTTTGAGTAAATCTGAGCATCGAGCCACCTTTCGTATTGCTCTGGCATCTGACGTGGAAGAGTTCTGAGTTTTTCGCCTTGAGGACCTAAAAGAGGGCTCTCCAGAAGTTCCTGTAGTTCCAACGAAACCTGCGTAAAAGGATTGGCTCATTCTCTCTGTGCAATATCCGGCGATACCTACGGAAGTAGAAACTTACGGAAAGGTCGCCGACAGCGTCCCACATCGACTGCGGGAACTTCTTAGCTTCCCTCGGAGATTCATCAACGGCGTCGTGCAAGATGTGATATAGGATTCGCTTCGGATACGGTGCTCTAGGGAAACATAGCTCGATGATAATGGAGTCCAAGAATGATTTGCAAGCATCCTTGAGGCCGGCCCAGTCGAAAGCTACGGAAGGCTCCCCTGGTTGTACATTCTCCACCTCTTTGAAGTACCGGGAATAGTGAGCTGAGTGTAGGTTAAAGGATAGACATCAACATAGGGACTGGGATGACATACGTGTAGTCGTGGCAAGAATGGAGAAATGTGCCTGCCCGAGGTCAACCAGAACGCCAACTATGTCACACAAGATCAAGTATCGTGACCGTAAGTTGACATCACTTTGAAGCTGAGTACGGGCTGTTGCGTTATTCAAACCAGAATTCTGGAGGTCGCGAAGGGTGTCGATGACAAGTTTCCATGCTGAAGCGATCATGTAGGTATTGTGTATCCTGAGGGATGATAAGTAATATACAGTGATGAGGGACAAAGCCTATACCTTGTTGACACGACGGAAGCGACGTATGAAGCGTTCCGAACAGATTGTTGGCTATCTTGCGTACCATTGGGGGATCTCGCGACTACCTCAGCCATGATCCTATCGTGGAACAGATCAGGGTCCGCGAGATCAACAATGTCGTCGAGGTAAGCTTGAAGAAGGTTAGAGAAGAGAAGAGGAGCGGTATGTCTAGGTATACCATTGTACTGCGAGTCGGCAATTCTGATGCACTTGTCCAGGTTGAGGGGAGCTATGAGGGCCGTACGTGATTTCTGCGAGACGAGGTCCTCTGGAGAAGCGGTGAGGAGGTGGAATGGGATAAGAACGATGAGGTGGATGTACCTGCTAAAAGATCGAGCTTCTCTCTACCTGTTATTCTTCCTGCGAGCATGAGTTCACCCGTTCCGCGAGCGCCATACTTGCCGTTGCGCAAGATGAGTGCGCGGGAGGTAGAAGGCTTGAGGCCGTTTTCATCACGTCTGCGGTGATGGCTTGATTGTACGTGCCTCGGTCCCGCCGGAACAAGATCGTGCGAGATTGGAGGTTTGCTCGGCTTTTTCTTGGACATCAAGTGGGTAGATGGATCACTGAGGGATTTGAACGAGGACGAGTCGCACGGTGTACTTGGTGGCCGGTGGCCAGTGACCGGTGATGGACATCGCCATGCCCTCTCACAAGTTCTCATCGACCAGCTACCAGCTCAGACTGTCGAGCACGACCGCTCGTCATTTGGACCTGTCTTGCACGCTGATTTCCACGTCGTGCTCTACTCGTACGACTCAGATGAAACCAGCGAGGTACAGTAAACCCTCGGGCACTTCAAGCCTCGCAGGTTGCAAAAATAGGCTGCGCTGGAAATCCGTTTGCCTTGGAGACGGTTCCACCGCCTTGCAGGCTTCCCAGCACGGCGCCGATTCGTCTACTAGTATAAAACTCGGTCCTTTGGGGTATCTTTTGTTTTTATCCTGCCTTTTGTCGCTCTCTAGAGCAGTGCTCTCCTTTACGCCCCTCGTCTGCACGTCTACCCTCCTTCCCAAACACTCGGAGCCGGCCTCCAGACTACTTCTCTCACCTTCACCCCTCCTCACCCCGTCTTAAACCAATCCCTTTACACTCACTCCGATGGGAAATCTGGTCTGGCATGATTTGGCCCGCTTCATCTCCGTCACTGCAAGCGTCTGTGCGTGTCCTGTTCTTGGCCATCTCCCCCCTCTTATCTCACAACTACATCAGATGCAGTTTGGGCGGGCTTCTGGGGTATCCTCTTCCGCAAGTTCTTCTGGGACTTCCTCGGCGGTATTCTCCGCAACCCAGGTGGCCTTCAGTCCGTTCTTTCCCTGCCTGAAACTCCATGGTCGCTGACATTCCCTTCCTAGACCCTCCCCGAAGGTCTATATGTTCATTGCCGTCATCGTCAAGTTTCCCTTTGTCCAAATTATCACTATGGTCCTTGGCTTCATCATGATTGCACTGGATTACCCCCTTCCCGTTCTTAAGGGGTCGTCCATCCATCGTAGCATGCCGCTAAGAGTTGTGTTACTTATCCTGCAATCTTTTTTCGCGGTCCTATTTTATCAGGTACGTCGATTGGCGAGATACTGAATTGTTTCCGATTGTTGACTCACGATCTCCTAGGGTACGAATGTCTGCCCTTACTCACTCATAGCCACCGTCTGCTATATCAGAGCCCTCAACCTTGGCGAGCGTATAGAGGGCTCGAAAGCGCACGCTGGACGCGGCGGCCAGGCTTGAGGTCAACACTTCCGCGCTTTGACAGTCGTGTATTCTATGTTCCATAACACCGAGCACATGGCTCGTGTGACGCCGAGTACGGTTACCAGTGCAGGTCCCTTTTATTCCCAGTGCAGGTCTTTCGTGTAATTACCATTCACGCTCTTGTGCAGTCTGAAGTTGCCATCATTCTTGTTGCTCTGTTCTTCATAAAATGATCAGAGACCGCGCTCGCACGCCACAGCGTGATTGGCTAGCAAGTTCGTTGATTACAGATATCAACTATGATAGCAACCATACAACCATGCAGCCATCTGATATCATTTCTGCATTACCTGAGAGATTCAAGAACGCAGATGAATCTGGCGAACGAATCCTTTTCCCATCCGTAGTCCATGAGCACCAGGATATCGGTCTCGAGGTAAGATCACTACAATGTGCTGACGCGGAGTTTCACCTACCCTTGCCGAGCTAGTTTCAATTGCGACTGTGTACTGCGCTACAGAAAAAGCCAGTGGATAGGGATGCTGCGGGGCAACTCACCCTTTCATCGGAGTCCAGTTCAGTAGCCAAAAAGAACCCTTTCGCTCCTCCTTATATTCCACAGCTATACCTAGGCGAGCTGTCCTTGCAAGACGGGAATGATGTATCCGACTACGTCGTCCTGGTGAGTGGAGTTGATCGTCGTCGTCACCTTGTATCATGATCAATCCGGGTAGGTGAACAAATACTCTGTGGCTCCCCACCATTTTCTGTTGGTAACGAAGGGTATGTCCTCGCGTATCGTGAATAACGTTCGAGATCCTCTACCCAACTATGATCCAAGAATTTCAGCCGCAGACTTCGCCCCTCTTTCCGCAGGATTTGGTCCAGACGTATCTACTCTTGCTCGCTGCTCGACAGGCGAATAAACATTTTATTGCTTTTTACAATTGTAAGTGTTCCTTCCCAAGATCAAACCAGAGGACACTGGCCCGAGCAACGTATCAGGTGGGTCAATGAGCGGCGCAAGCCAACCACACAAGCATATCCAGTTCATTGAAGTTGGGAACGACGGTCCACCCGTTGAAACGTTGGCTAGGAAGACAACACTCGAAGTGTCCGGTAACTGAATTCAGTGTGATGATGCCAAAAAACTGAAGGATCGCATATAGGGAAACCTTTTGCGATTTCTTCCCTACCTTATGCCAATCACGTGTTTCGCCTCCCCTTTCTCTCGGGAAACGTTTCCGTAGCTGAACTGAGCCAAGCTCTCTTCCCCCCCTTCTTGTCGCTTCTCGACCTGGTCATATCAACAGTACGGCATGATCCCGATTACCCCCCTGGTTCTCCTTCCTACAACGTTATCCTGACCTTGGAACACATGCATCTGATACCTCGACGCCACGAAGCCTACAAGATTGAAGAGACGCAGGAACTAATCAGCGTTAATTCACTGGGATTCGCTGGCATGCTGCTTGCGAAGAGCGAGTCAGAACTAGACACCATGAAAAAGGAGGGGATCGGCAGAATCCTTCGAGGAGTTGGTCTCGAGAGTGTACACGAATTACAGGTCGCTGGCACGTCACTTGAAGCACCCTAGGTTGTGCCTCATGTCTTACGTGCATGCTAGTATGGTGAATAGAAAATATGGTTACAGTGTACAGCATGGACATAAGGATTGTGTTGTACAATCAACGACCAAGGAATCCCTTGACCCTCCACAAAGAATCGAGCGACTCGAGCTAGGGAATAATGAGTGAGTTGCAGGTACTACCGTGACGCTTTTTCACGTTACCAGATGGAGGAATCCTTCTTCGCGAATGACCTGACTAACGAGGGTTTCCAGATCAGTTCGAGACAGTTCATATAGAGAGGGATGTCTGCTCAGAGATGCAAGAAGCTGCGATCTCTCGTCGCCCATATTTGCAGTGCTCGATGGTTCCTGGGTCACTGCATCCGCGGAGCGCGGTACACGCCGCGGAACAGGGGGTGGAGGCATAGTTGTGCTTTGATCTGATGATGAAGGCTGTGATGAATTTGGCAAGGGACTTTGAGCCGAGTCACGACCACAGCTCTTGGGCAGGTCGTCTTTCCAATGGTCCACATGCGTGTCCGTTCTGCGGGACGTCTCGGAGCATGTCACAAAGGCACTGTCATCCGAGGACAGACTCGTCGCTACGGAGGAGGGTGCGATAGAAAAAGCTTGGTTCTCGAGACGGTGGCCGAGCACGGCCGACGGGTCCGGCCTAGAATCACTGGTCGCCGATATGGTGTTCTGACGCTCACTCAATCCGGCGGGCTGCACAGGTGCAGGACGTGACACGGCCGTCGCAGCCCGTGTCAATGACGCCGAGAGCATCGTAGAGTGTCGATTGATATGAGTCGGATGGGGGTTCGCTTTGCAGGGGCAGACAGACTTGATGGCATCGATGCATTGTGACGCGTCCAGTGTATCCTTGAACGTGATCTGGAAGCGACGATATGTCTGCCAGTGGGAGATTAGAATCAGGTAGTAACTAGTCGTGACTGGCATGTTAACTTGCTGGTTGGGAACTGGGAGGAACTATCTTTGGATGCAGGTAACGGATGCCGACGACTGCATCACGATACACTGCCTTTAGAGGAAGGCTCTGGTCTGATTGGGCGACGGACGGTTGGAATGTCCGCAGAGATGAAAAGGACAGTAGCTCCAGGTCTTCCTAAGACGAACATCAGACGAATCTGCGGAGCCTATCCACGAACAATCTGAATTGTTGCTCACGAAAACGACATCCCTTTGGTCGATATGCAAGTCGTTAGACTCGGTGTGCAAGCTCCACAATATCCTCAGGCGCATAGAGACCAGTTGTCCAGACGGTGACTTTTTGGCCTCCAGGATGATCCTCATGACTGGATTCGTAAAATGCTGCCATTCAGAATCGACTGGAGCCTGAGCAGTGCCAACAGACGACGGAGATGGATAAGAACGAGAGTACTTGTTGAGAACGTACGAAGCAGTTGTGGTGATGGAGTGCGACATCTCATCGTTGAATTCGCTCAGACTCCGAGCTGGGTTTTGACGAGTAATGTCACGAATTCAATCGGATTTCATTACACTTTGATAAACTGTTACACATGTACAAATGATTGATACACACAAATCATACAAGCAGCATCGGGGATTTAGTCGCAGTATGCGCCTTCGCTGGCCGGCTTAAGTTGCGACCGAATCAGCGACGCGCAGACAAGACGCATTAATACCACTCACCGCGACGTCCCTTGCATATCGGTACAGAATACCTCTCCTTTCTTTCAGGGCACTCTTACCCGAAGCCTCCCAGTCTTTCCTGCGCGCCGCCTTCTCATCCTCTTCTACTAGCCAGTTGATGGCTCGTGATGCCGCATCAATGATGATGTGGTCACCATCTTTGACGAGAGCGATAGGGCCACCCAACGTGGCTTCAGGGACAACATGACCTAGTAAAGGTGATCGTAAGTACCTGAAGTACGACCTCGAGCGCAAACGCGACAGACCAATGATAAACCCTCTGGACGCCCCTGAGAAACGTCCGTCAGTAATGAGAGCGGTTGAGTTACCAAGACCAGCTCCCATCAAAGCAGCGGTGGGCCCTGTGATCAAACCTGATGAGAGAAAATTTGGAGTGGGCCAGTCTTCCGAATTCACCTAACATCTATAAAAGAAAGCTTAGAAATATGTAGGGTAGGCGGACCGATCAGCAGACCTCAGGCATCCCAGGTGCACCCTTCGGGCCTTGGTATCTGAAGATAAGGATAGAACCTGGCTTGATCTCCCCTTTTTCAAGAGCGGGGTAAAAGTCGTGCACACTAGTCACGAACTTAGCTTTTATTAGAGTGCCCCGGAGTATAGTTTACCTGTCGAAGCATTTCGCAACACCCTGTCATCTCTGACTCAGGAATCGGACTTCGGGGTCATACAGAGCGCAAAGACGGACCTCAAATCTCAAACCTTCTTTGCCAGTCAGTTTAGCGACAGCGGTTCCAGGCGCCAAGCTTCCGCGCAAAATCGTCAAATGGCCCGTCTGTTTGATCGGGTTCTCCACTCTCTTGATGATGTCCTGCGTTTCAAATTCGAGTTCTGGTACGTCTTCGAGATTTTCTGCGAGCGTCTTTCCCGTGACAGTCATCTGACTACCATCGATCAGATTGGTGTGCTGAAGAAGGTACTTTAGCAGAGCCGGGATTCCACCAATCTTGTGTACGTCTTCCATGTAGTACTTTCCAGAAGGCCTTAGGTCGTGGTCAGTTCAATGAACCTTACAGACCCGACTGAATGCATACTTGAGGTCAGCGATGTAAGGCGTTCTGTCAGAAACTTCCTGGAAGTCGTCGATGGTGAGAGGTACATCAGCAGCTCGTGCGATGGCAAGCAAGTGGAGTACCTTCCCGTTATCAGATACACGAAATACAGATATTCGGGAGACATACTGCATTAGTTGATCCACCAAGGATATTGACGACAGTGATTGCATTCAAGAACGACTGGCGAGTAAGAATGTCCCTAGGCTTCAAGTCCAGCTCTAGCAGGCGCCTCATATACTTCGCAGCCCTGAAACACTCCTGAATTTTTTCTGTGAACAGAAGGTGAAGCACCATCTTCGATATGGGAATCTTCACTCACCTGGATAAACCGCTGGCGTACTAGAGGAATACGGCAAGGACATTCCCAAAACCTCGAGCGCAGAACTCATGGTGTTTGCCCTGCGTCATCATATCAAGGCTCATGCACAATGAAATCCTCGAGATGAATTCACTCACGTATACATCCCACCACAAGCACCTGCGCCAGGGCAGGAATGCCTGACCACGTCAAACCGTTCCTCGTCGTTGATGAGGCCAACCGCATATGCACCTGACCACCGTAGGTATCACAAAAGAAGAACAAAAAAAAACATACCGTATGATTCGAAGGCGTCTGAGATGTTGACAGTGCCACCCTTCTTGAATCCCATCGAGGGACAATCGACATGGCGAGTACCCACTTGGATGGTTCCACCATAAACGACTATAGTGGGACGATTGTGACGCGCGGCAGCAATCAAAACACCAGGCATATTCTTATCGCATCCAGGGACGGAGATATTGCCGTCATAATGTTGTGCCTAACAAGGCAAATTCGCGTTCGCGAGGCGACTCCACCGTGGCAAACATCAAGTTGTTCAACTCACCAGAGTGACCTTGTTTCGTTGTCAGCTACAGTAAACAAGTTTTCAGAAAGTGACTCACAGCCTCAATAGAGTCCGCAATCAGGTCGCGACTAGGCAGCCTATGTAGACAGAAATCAGTCCAGACTCCCCACCTAGCCTTAACAATCCAGCAGGTACGCACGAGTAGCGCATTCCTGTAAAGACATGGATGAGGAATGCACCTCAAGTTCACGGCAAGGCATAACACATACCGTCGGTACCCATAGTGATCGCATCGCTGGAAATCGTGATAAGATTATTAAGTTAATACCAGATAGGACTGCACTGTAACTACAGACCTGACACCGATGGTATTGAAGAGCAAGCCTACGAGGCCATCCTCCTTGCAACCCTCCTTGACCTTTTTCGCGAGGTCGAGCTTATCATGCAAAGTCGGCTCAGCTCGCGGACAAAAACCAGTTGTTAGTGGAGCTCACAAGGTGCATATTGCAAGGATTCCCTTGATGGTAATCAGATTATTGCCTTTCGATACAACATTCCACACTCACCCTCCCACCAGATCGGAGAGATACCGATCTACCAGAGGAAGTCAGGTGATGCGCTAGCCCTTGGAAGTGCACTCTACCTGAGGCTTGTCCATATCCTCTTCGGTCAAGCCAGTGGCATAGACTACAGGCCAACATTGTATTAGAATGTACTACCCGGAAGGAGGACACACTACGAACGCATGGCTTGAGCTCCACCTCGGGCCTTGCATGTAGTAGTTAGTGACTGATTTCATATCACTTTGACCCATAGCACATAGTAGGCTTACTTTGTTCTGCGTCAACTGACTGGAGAATTTGTTGAGCTTGACATTGCTGGAAGTACCCGAGGGCTTGGAAACAGTGTGACTAGTTGCAGACCGGTTGATTGTTAAGATTGATCTGAGTTCTCAGGGAGTAAAAGAATGTGAACTCACATCTCAACGCCAGACATGATTGCTGTACAATCAAGGGAGTGAATTACGTGCTGACCTACTTATAATGCTCTGAGAGACCGGTCCGCGTATCGTTTCGTCAGAGTACCCCATGACCAGGACGAACTCCTCGGATGATTTAGATTGAACGTATTTCTGCTCATCACACCCACGACGGCTTCCCGTGCAAACGGAATGTGACACCATCACATAAATTCCTTGACCAGATTCCCCCGGTTGAGAGCATCGAGGAATAGAAACGGGAATTTCATGACTGGCTTAAGAGAAATTTCGCAGACTCTTCGTACTGCCATCATGGCAAAGATCATGAGAGGACTGATTAACTGGCGAGTGGGCAAAAAACACTTCAACCACGTCAACTGATGACATGTGGTGTGTGATGGAGATTGATGGAAAGGTTCAATGAAACTGAGTAGAGTCACTTGAAGCACAAGACTGGCAGTCTTCAGTTAAGCGACGAGCTTGAGAGGTCTGACCGGATCTGACCTCCGAAGCCTAAGCTTCTACATCTATCTATACCTTGGTACAAGTTGTTAGCGACTAAATTGCCTATCTAGAACTCGAAGCCGTGCTGCCGGAAAGCGTCCAATGTAGAGCGACTCGCGGGTCTAGCCAGTTCTGCTAGGTCGTTACGATCCTTCGGAATGGGTGTTATGAGATAAAAAGATAGCGATGACGGGTCGGCTCACCATCTGTAAAAAGGCACGTCTCAAAGTGAACCAAAGTTGATCACTCGTTTGTCTATCCCCTGTTGACTCCTGCAATTCTAGGGCACTAAGAAAATGCTCCGCGGCTTCTTTGTGAGCGCCAATATTCAGACCTGTACAACCATCGATACTATCCATGAAACCAGCGTCATCTTACTCACAGGCAACTCCGACGTTGTAGATCGCACGCGTGTACGTCGGACGGAGACTTAGTGCCTCTCTATATGCACCCAGAGCTTCCTCTGGTTTACTGCCATTAGACAAAGATGAACCAAGTCGATTCCACAGAAGATAGTCCTGCGGAAGGGGCTAGTGTTAATGTCATTCCAAAAACATGCATGAAACCCACCTGAGGACGTTGAGACAACGCACTCTCAAAGCAATCCTTCGCACGGTCGTACTCCCCTTTGTTGTAAAACAGGACACCGAGCCCTACCTGGACGTCAGGATCAATTACACCTTGGTCATACTGCTGTCTTGCGAGGGACAGAAAGACATCAGTGAGGCGATCATGGGAGTCCCATGTCGAATGAGACCGCACGGCTTTCTCGATGTCATCATGTATCGGGAACGTCGGGAACCGTGCATGCAACCAGCGCCAGAGCATATGGTACGATGCTCGGTCATATGACTCGTTAGTGAATGATATCGCAAGCGACTGGAAAAGATCGATGAACCACGTCAGTACTTTGAGAAACGACATATCCGTACCAACATGCCCGCTCCGTCTGCTCCAGCGGCTTCTGCCCTCCGAACACCTTCCATCAGAGCGCACATGCCCTGTTCCTCGCGCTCATCCATGCTTCTTGTTTCTCCTAAAAGTATCCAGGCCTCATATCCGCGATCACCAACTTCACCTGTCTGTATGGCAGCTTCTAATAACAGCGCAGCCTCCGACAATGATCCATTGCGTTCCAAGAGCGCCTTGGCCTCGCTCAACGGAGATCGGATCGATGTAGAGGGCTGCAAGAACGGATTGTTTTTCTCTGATTCAACCTCAGCGACTATACGCGCGAAGAAACGTAAAATGAGCCTCACCGAAGACATATTCGGCTAAAATCGGGTATCCGAGCTCATCGAATTTGGGATTCACGTTGTCGGTGAATTCGCCTATTCCGCTCTCCCATGCATTTTGCATCGCCCCACCATAATCTTGTTCCAGTTCTTCGCGCTGGGCTGTCATGAGCTGATTGAATTCCGATTCCCACTTTGCTAGATCTTCACCCTTTAGTGGTTCATTGGATTCTTGCAAACGCTGCCAGACCCTGATAAAGTGTGAGGTCACAGCAAGACACACGGATAAGAATTCATAAAACTAAAGACTAACTCGGAGAACTCTGTGCTTGCTTTGGCATCTTCAGATACTGGCTCAATAGATGTAGAACTGGTCTCCAATTCTACGATCCTTGCGGAACTGTTCGTGTCAGCAATTCCGAGAGAGGCAGCGGCCCGTGCAAATGCAGCCTCAAAGTCCGCGTCGTGGGCCTTGGCCTTGCCTTTATCTGATGATGTGGTGTGAAGAGCGGGGTTGAAGCTTTGGTACAAAGCAGGGCCGGTTAAATTAGATCCGTACATGGTCGTAGGCATGGAATAGTTGTGCGAAATACCGAGGCTCGTGTAAGGGCGTTGTACTTGTTGACTCTGCCTCAGAGATTGCACCAAAGCCAACATTTAGTATTGGTACATACCATCCGGGATTTGTTGCCCTGGTTGCTGTGCGGAAGGTCCTGGAATGGCTTGATTGTGCATCCCATTGAGCTCAGAAGTCCACGGGAGTCGCGTTGTGTTGTCGCGGAATGCCGGTTGTTGTTGTTGCGTTATCCCTCTAGCCCAAGCTTGGTCGAGATCGAGCTTTCCACTGACCTCGGGCAAATGGAAAAGTGTGGCATGGGGGCCTGGGGACGTGAGTACAAGAGACGGGACCGACGATGCCATTGGTCCTCCGAAAAACTGCCTTGCCATCTCGACATCTTGTTCCGCAGCTTGAGCTGGCGCACTTCCCGGCAGAAGTTGTAACTGTATGAACACTTGAGCTTGACCGCAGAAATGGAAGAGACCATCGTACCCGAGACGATGAAGGCCCTCCGACCCGATCCTGACCAAATCTATCAAGGTTCTTCTTCCCAGACGTGGGCCTGGAGAGTACACACCTGTTGCAAGCTCCTGTCGCCTTCAGTATGCTTGAGGACTTGTGCCAGCGGATTCGAAGGCACGGCACACTCGGAGCCAGATATCAAGCCCTGTAATGACATTTGGGATGAATGTTGGTGAGGACTGACGCAGACGGCGTCGTACGGATTGCTTTGCATCAAATCACGTGCTCGCGGAGAAGGGATGCAAGTAAAGCCGGCTGTTTTGATTGTTTCCCCTCACACTTGTCATGCTCCGCATCAGAACAGCAGCGCTGAGCAGGGCGCTCGTCAGAAGTTATGCCACGTCTCCGAGATCACCACACGCGCTAGTGTTCTTGGAGCATCGTGACGGTGAACTCGACTCTGCGTCCCTTTCCGCATTGACCGCTGCTTCCCAACTTGGTGGCAAGGTGACCGGTCTCCTCGCAGGTGCCCCGGACCAAGTCCCAGGCGTATTAGACAAGGCAAAGAAGCATGTCTGTCCTTGCTAGTGTCACAACGCCTACTAACCCGTCCATCATTGCAGGATAAAGGGAGTGGATACTGTACTCCATTCTGTCTCCCCCCAGTACTCGACGCCATTACCGGAGATTGTCGCCCCACTCTTGGAGAAGATCCTTTCTGGTAGTTCCCTATTCACCCACGTCGTATCAGCACACTCCTCGTCCGCCAAGTCCATTCTCCCTCGAGTTGCTGCAAAACTTGATGTTCCGGCTGTGTCTGACATCACGTCGGTCGAACATGATATTTCCTCTGACAGTACGACATTTTCCCGACCGATCTACGCAGGAAATGCCATCTCAACGGTTCGAGCACCGTCGTCGATACCCATCAAGTTTTTCACTGTGCGGTCGACCGCCTTCGCCGCTGCTGTACCAGGTGAAGCAGAAGCACAAACAGAGGTCCTTGATCCAATAGAAGTTTCCGACTCCCCATCAAGCCACATCTCCACTTCGCTAAGCAAATCCGATCGTCCCGACTTGGGAGTTGCCAGCCGAGTGGTGTCTGGTGGACGGGCTCTCAAAAACTCCGAGACATTCCAAGCTACCCTGTATCCCCTCGCCGATGCACTTGGGGCAGCAGTCGGCGCTTCGCGAGCAGCTGTTGATGCGGGCTACGCAGATAATTCGCTGCAAGTGGGACAAACCGGTAAGGTTGTCGCGCCTGAGTTGTACATGGCACTCGGAATATCGGGAGCAATCCAACACCTCGCTGGCATGAAAGATTCCAAGCTCATCGTTGCCGTCAACAAGGTAAATTGCAGCTTTCTGATATGGCACTGTCTAACATTATCAAGGACCCCGACGCTCCAATATTCCAGGTAGCTGATGTCGGGCTTGTAGCAGACCTCTTCGACGTCGTGCCTGAGATGGTGGAGAAGTTGAAGTAGTGTCGTAGACTAATGTGATAAGGTCGCTAAGAGATAAAAAGCAGAAAATGATTACTCTCTGGCGGGGAGTCGAACCCCGCTCTTCCGCGTCACAGAGAATGAGTGACAGGCGGATGTACTATCCGATATACTACCAGAGACTACGCGACTGCTTGTCCGCGTGGGAAATGTAGTCTGGTGGATGAGACATACTCCTCAGAGTGAGACTGTCATGTCTTTCTATCGACCACTCAATACCACGTACAAGCTCTCGGGTAGGGTGCTCATCGTGGTGAGTAGTGTGGAATCTCCCTCGAGAGGATCTTATGTTCCCACACAGCCCGTAGTATCGGTCGGAAATGTAGCACAACTAGCGGTTGATCTACTCATTGCGTCGCTCAAGCTTGATCGCGTAGGCGTATTCGATCCAAAGCATTTGGTTCCAGTGGTCGGTGCTCGCGAGGACGGCACTGCCGGTTTGACTACGCCCATCGAACGTAAGTCGCCAATGCAATCTGTCGAGACATCTGGACGAGTCGTATCCGGTCAGTGTTCGGCGAGGCGAACAGCAGGATCGCGGTCATCCAGCAACGTTCCCCTGTGCTCAAGGTAGGCCGATGCCAGTAGACGACATTTCTTGCCAGTCATCATCTCTGGCAGTCGTTCAAGCAACAGTTTACCGACACTCTCCTCGAGTTCATCCGCGATTCCGGCGTATCAGCAGTGGTCTTCATGGGAGGGGTCGACACGTCTGATAGAACAGACACACAGATGCAGTAAGTACACAAAAATCTTGGTGACGCACCGTCTATCGTCTCACTGGCAGTTCTCTCACAGCACGCCCACGACGTTCATCCAACCTCCGGTATCTCCATCCCTAGCCGGGGGTCCACTCGCTTCTCTCGCCGATTTACCAGTCCCCCCTTATTCCTCCCCGTTACCCCGAGGCCTCCGTTCTGAGGGTGGATCCTGGCATGTGCCATTCGTCCCGGGGGGCGGCATCACTCACAGGCTGCTATCATCCATTCCCGATTCATGGCAGATACCAACTGTCTGTCTATTGCAGTACGCTATGGAGGGAGACAACAGGTTGGATGCGCAACTCCTTGCGACGGTGGCAGCCAAGGCGCTGGGAAGTACGACAGTCATATCTACCTGGACGCAGCCCAAAGCATGGGTTCATGGTCTTTTTGGCACGCCACATGACCAGACATTATACGGTTAACAGTCTCTGTGCGTTGCACCGCGACAAAAGAATCATCTAGATACATGAGTTTCACCGCTTTCCAGCAATCCCGATCCGGCCTTTTGTTTTCGCAGTTTGAGAAAGTGGTAAATAAGCGTAGGGATCGACTTTCCCCTTCTTAACATCACCTCCCGCTTTCTGTACATGAATATTGCCATTGAGACCGTCAATACAAATCGTCTTCACGGGGAACATACCTTCGCCTTGAATTCGTACCCAAGCTTGACTTCCGAACGTCGTTTGTTCTTTTTTGACTTTGCTGGTGTCTCGGCATCAGCCATTTCAACATCTCCATCGTCGTCCCCGTCGTCTCGTCTGCGCTTCTTCGTATCTTTATTGAATTTGATGCGTCCGTTCGGCCCGCGCACAAAACCGTCCGCGGAGGTAACGCTTTCTCTGTATGCATTCCCTGCGACGTCTTTGGCAGCCTTGCGGGCGCTGATCTCGATGTCCGAATCAGACTCTTCTGCAGGAACGACCAGCTTCCCGCTCTCTTCGTCAGTTTTGAAACGGTTGGCATCCTGACCAGGTTTCCGCCTGCGGTCAGTTTTCGCGTCTGCGTGACAGGTCTATCGACAGGAGCAGGTAAAGTGGGCGCAGTACGCACTAGTCATTCGTGAGGCAGCACCCTGCAGAAGATCCATCGGTTCGTCATCGTCCACGCGAAGGCGTAAACCATGGTCGCTGCCCTTGCGTTTGGAGCTACCCTCACGCCGTATTTGCTCTTCGTCATCGCTTTCATCGAGCTCGCTCTCACTTCCGTAGAGAACATCTTCAAAAGCATCACCCGTCGCCACCTTCCCAGAAGGTACCTGAGAAACTGATCAGTAACTGGTGAACATCATGCAGGAATGTACTACCTCCTCCTCGTCCTCCTCTTCGCGAGCCCTTCTGCGTTTGGCCCTTTCCTTCCGTTTCTTAATGTTTACAAGAACTTTGGAGGCCTGCTCTTCACCTGCAGCTTGATATACATCGTTCCATCCAAAGCGTCGGATCATCCGCTCAAAAATGTGGCGTACTTTTGCCTTGAAATGATTCTTGTGATCGTGTGACCACGCCAGAAGTGCAGGAACCAAACTGCTCAGATGTGGTCGGAGGAGGTCGGCGGGCAGTGTATGGATCGCAAGCTTGGCATAGCCAAGGGTAGATTTGACAATCTCGCGATTCGACGAAGACAAGAAAACGAGAAGAGTTGTAAAGATTTCGGTCTGCATATGTGAACCAATGATATCTGCAGACATAGTACATTAGCAGGTGGTGTGTGGGGCATGCTATGTCCAGACCTTTGAACTCGAAAACGAGTCGCGAGATTGCGGTCACGGTTGCGCTAATCATGTGGGGTGTTGCTCCAGCCAGTCCACCAGCAACCATGGTCATGTACTCGTTTATGCTCGCATTCGCTGGTGGTATACGTGATCATAGTGAAGTCCTTGACAGAGTGGCTTATATGGAAACACAAACCTTCAGGAGCAACGTCTTCATCCATACCATCCACCATCTGTCTCTGGACAAGACCGCCATTATTCATCTTTTGACCCATACACACGATCAGCTCGAACGCAGCAGATCGAGCTTTTTCGGACGGTTCCTTGGTGCCCAACACGGCCTCGGGAATTAGAGATGGGATGATATGTAGCGATGTTGGCGGTATATCTGGTATGAGATTGGCCAGTAACACAAAACGATCCTTTTTAGCGGCAGGTGAAAGACCCGTAGTGAAAGAATTAAGTTGCTGTAAGGTTGCAAGCGTATCAGTCTGGAGTTTCCCGCTGCTCAATATCTTGGCGAGAATTTTGTAGCCTCGCTTTTGTACGCCGTTGTCCGTGCAGCACAGTACTTCGTTGGTCATGCAGATCTGCAGGAGGGACATCATTTCTTGTGCTTCTAGGCAAGGCAACAGCAGTATGAGTAGATCTTGTGTCATGGTAGTCACATTCGCGTTCTGTTGCACGTCCGGCGCAGCAGTGAGCCTTTGAAGGTTCTGCCGGAACAGCTCGACAATTTTGTGATATGCTTTCGAGATTTCCCGAGGGTCGGCAATGCTTGCCCAAACACTGATGACGTCTCCAATAAAGCCCCTGCTCTCCCTGTCGACACTACCAAACACGTTGAAGAATACAGCGAACCAGCTCTCCACCTGCGTCTTCAGAAAAACGACGTTCTGGATCGCTTCTTCGCGGGTGATCGAACCTCCTACGACGGAGATTTCAGTAGGATGTTCGGGATCAGCTTGTGATACGGCGAGACTAGATTCAACCAGAGACTTGAGGCCCTTGAGCACTGAGAGTCGAAGCTCGGGTTGTGTGTACAAAAGCTGAGATAAAAGTTGAGAGAAACCTGGCGTGAGTGCCTGTAGGCCATTAGATAAAAGGTATGGAAGGGAACGGTATCCGAGCACTTGCATCTTTAACGTCCGGAGGTGCATGACAATACCCTGCGAGGCCCACCCAAACTTGAGAAATGAGTACATTCCAGACCTTTGCCTCAGACTGTCTGCCATCTCCCTCGGCTTTATTTTGAAGGTTAAACATCCGTTCGCTCAGAGGAACGAAGTAAGAGACGAAGTGTCCCAAGGGGGATGGATGTGGCTGGGCAAGCATCGGTAACAAAAAAGCGCGGGGTTCACGTCCTGCTTGACTGCAAAAGAGTTCAGTTAATTACGAAAAAAAAAAAGTGGGATAATCACGGACCGGTCCTGAGGCTCCAGGTTCAGCGGCATTGCCTCGAGCACGACGGCAGGTCCCACAATTCTCATCGCTGTCGATATGACACTATCTGCAGCCTCTTTGTGTTCAAAATTCTTTTGGATCCGAAGATCGACGATTTTCTGTACCAGTGGTAAGAGCAATGGCTCGGCAGCGAGACTCGATCTGCCGTTTTCGAAGTGCATGTTGAGGCTCAAGATGAGCGAAGATACAACATGCAGCAACTCTGGGATGGCCGACGCGTAGGCCAAGGAATCCAAAGCCTTCGTAATTTGCGCAACGGCGGCCCTGATGGGTGATTTACCATCTGGTGCATCCACTATGGCTGTGCGAGCCATAGGCAAAGTAATGCATTGGGCGAGCGATCCAAGCGCTTGTGGAACAACCTTCCGTATTTGCACATGGCTCGTCTCGAAGAAGGACCACACGGTTTTCCAAACTTTGATGAACTCCTGTGACGATGCCTCTGGATCTGCAGAGCGATAAGCAAGCATGATGTCTCCTAGGACTCGCAACCACGATGGAGCAACGGTGATATCCGACTTTGGGGGTGAGGATGACAGCACGGCACTCAACACTACAGGGATCTGCTCTGTACTGCTTTGAGTACCTGAGTTGACTGAGGTCGAGATCAAGTCGGAAAGAATGGAGTAGGAGGACTGTGATAAATATGGGTTTCCAAGTCTAGGCAAAGTAAGAAGGGTGGTTATAATGGGCGGAACGACCTTTTCATGCTAGTCAGGTGCTAATTCGAGCAGTGGAACATAGTACTCACATCGAGTGGGAGATTGGGTAGAATGGGACGCAGCAATGCAAGGAGACGGATGGCGCTGTCAACCGAAAACTCCTTTGTAGCGGATTTTGATTTTGGTAAGACGCCAGAGCCAGCTTGATGGAGGGAATTTTGCATCCACTCAGCGACACGTTCGGCATAGGGATGGCGTGAAAGTGGGCTTGGCGGATTTGACAATACATCGTCGACCAGATCGACGGCTCGCTTGCGCACCTTTGGTCGGTTATCTAGACACAGTTGCAGGACGGTTGCAAAAGATTGGCGCACGGCCGGCGTATCCAATTGAGATCGGTCAAGAGCACAAAAAATGGAGCTGTACAAGGTGAGCTGAGATCTTAGCGGAGGGGCATGGTCTGAAAGAGAGGGAAATAACGGTGCGGTAAGAGAGAGAAGGGTGCTCAGATTCGACTGGATGACCAGATGGGGGACAAAAGGTACCACCAAGGCAAGCAGGTAGAGAACGGCTGGTAGAACATCACCGTCGCCTAGTGCGGTGTCTTTCTTTTGCAGTGTGCCATCAAGGGTGGTTATCAGCGCGGCGAAGTAGGCGGTCGGTGTGCGATCGGTGTGTGTCTCTGTCAAAGTGGACTCGAGTGCATGGAGGAGCGTCGCGGGTGTCTTTTGGTGAGGAAGAGAAGAGGACGTGTGTGGTCGAATTTTTGCCAACGCTGTCTCCATTGATCTCGTATCAGGTCAAAATTGAGTTGCACAGCTTTGACTTGTACTCTCATGCCACTGAAGGGTTCGCCCACTCCTTGGTCGTATATTTTTGTTCGGTCAGTATTTTCTTCCCCCTCCTTACACAACCATTTACCCGCTTCACAGCCTTCTCTTTCACTTTGTCCTCAAGATTTTTTATGGAGCGATAGTCGTGGAGAACACCGAATATGTACCCAAGACCGGAGAACCTTGGTGCGAGGAGCTCTTCCGTGTCCAGTTCCTAGCAGCCTCAATCCAAGCCCAGCATCGTATGTGCAAATCACAGCAACTCGCTGACCGATGCTCTGTATGTGTGCCCTTACCCGATCCAATGTTCTTTACTTACACCGGTCCCTCCCGCCATAGCATCCTAGCCACCACCATCCCCCCCGGGGTAATCATAAGCCGTCACTTCGATATCCGTCTGTTGAGCTAAATTTGAATTTGCTAGACGCGCAATATGCTGCGCCTGACCGCAAAGTCTACCCAGTTCGGGCGTAGGACGTTCACTAGCTGGCTCATCGAGTCTGCCGGGACCGTCCCTATCAAGAGACGCAAGGACTTTCCTGAAGGTGATGTTGACAACTCCGAGGTGATGGATATGCTCATGGAGGTAAAATCCATTTATCCTTAGCCCTTTTGTGGAGAGTAGCTCATTCAAACCTTCCAGGCACTCGAAACTGGTGATGCTGTATGTTTGTTTCCAGAGGGCATGAGCCGTTATCATCCCACTATAGCTCCTTTGAAAACCGGTGGTTCGTCCGTCTATGGCCCTGTCGACCACATTCGCTGACATATCCGCTTCAGTCGCGAGACTCCTCTCTGATGTTCTCACCCGAAATCGCGATAATCCTGATTTCTCCATATCCATTCTCACCTGTTCCATCACATATATGTAAGTAGTTCCGTATGGCCAGCTTCTGCCCATCAGTCAACTTTCAAAGGCATCGACAGCATTTCCGCTCCGATGTACTGGTTACCTTCAATCCTCCCATGAAGTTCACACCGAGGGTGTGTGCAAGGATGTTTCTTCGCAGTCCTCTGTTTAAAATTTTCTTCGTATAGGAGAATCCAGAGCTTCTCGCGCCTGTGAATTTTGCCTGCATCCGAGACGTCACGGCATGGATGCATCAGTTAATTAGTTCTCAGACTATTGACGCACCTTCTTGGGATTTAATTCGATCTGCCAAGCTTGCTGCCCGTATCTATGCCCCATTAGGGACATCGATGACTCTAGGGGACTTTGTGCGCGTAACGCGCACCTTTGTCGAAGCATTCAAGCTATCCGAAGGAAAAGGCGAGGAGTCTGACCAGCACAAAAAGGAGGACAACGAGATTAATGCATTACGTGACAACTTGAAGGTAATTGGTGCTTCACTGGACAAGCGACTCGTGTTGTTTACTAGGACCCACAGAGGTATCAAGACAAGCTTGTATACTGGGGACTCAAGGACGATCGTATTCGACGACCATTGGGCCGGCGTATGATCATATTCCGGATGCTGATCCGTCTTACGTGGTTTCTCTGTCTGATATCGATATCCCTCCCTGGCCTTGTATTGTGGACGCCAGTCTTCGTCACGACCTTTTACGCCGTACACAATTTCAAGAAGAGTGGACCCATCTGGGACACGTGGGATGAAATTGCCCAGTACAAGCTCGTGTATGGCTTGTTGTCGGGATTATTTGTCTGGATTTTAACTGTCCTGCTCACACTCCCCTATGCGAGAATCACTGTGATTCTTGTTCCGGTATTGATGTGGATGACGTTGAGATGGCTGGAGGATGCAGTCTCGGCTTTCAGGGCGTTTACCGCTTTGTTACGGCTGCTCTGGGTGGGTCCGACTACATTGAAGGCAGTACGTGAAACCCGGGATGATCTACATTCACGTATCATGAATCTGGCAGTGGGGACGTTGGGTCTCCCGCAAAACCCGGAGAGAGACTTCCTGGAAAGCGGGGGCCAGCAGAAAGGTCGAGTCAAAACCAAATGGGAAAGTGGTGCTAAATACTTTTCGGTGCGGAGGAGGAGGAAGAGAGATTGGAACGAAACACTTCGGTTATATGATAAAGTAGACTACCCTGATGAGCGACTATGATGAATCTGACTGCATGTCCATTTATCTACCAGTCCGAACAAACCTCATAATGGATCCAGCCGAGCGACGCGTGCAACGAGTGTAAATGGTAGCTTCCTAATCGAGCGAATTTTTGGAGCACTGTGCCATTCAGCAAGCATTAACTTTGTTCCATTGAACTTGACTGAGCCCATCATGGATTTTTATTTTGACATATCATATCTTTCCCTCCCCTCCTCTTTCTCTGAGTCTGAGAAACCAGCAAAACTGCC
>JBBPNO010000124.1:0-54046 GCA_038090915.1 Boletus eberwhitei
GAACGACGTATGGGCCTCTGGGGGGGAGTAATCCGTATATGCGTACGGCGATCGGTGTCGGTGGACGATGAGACGGGGGGGGGGGGGATGGGGACGTATTTTCTTATTTATCCGTTACGGTTGTTGGTTTCGATGGACTGTGTGTAATTAATTATTTTCGCCTGTATTCGAGCACAGAAAACCCGCATTGTGTTTTTGCGTCGTGGTGAGGGTACGTTGTACATGAATCACGCTCGGGTCAGCCTCTCCTCAGCACAGGGCTACCGTGCGCCGTTCGTCGTGAAGCGGGACGATCATCGATGCGGGCCGGTCTTACACTTTTGGCGGGTAGTACACACAACGAGAGACCAACAAAGAAACGAAACAAAACTGACAAGGCATAACGTGCATGTAACCGATCGATCTCTCCCTCCCGAGCACGTACGAAAGGAAAAAAAAAAAAAAAAGTGGGTCGGTGCCTCGGTCCACCAGCCTGCACTGCAACATCATCCCACCTCAACGTGACAAGGATGTCAAAATTCTAACACTACGTGTAAGAGACAACCTCGACCGCTAGTCGACGAGTCGTGCTAGGTATGCCCGAATTGACGTTGAGAATGCGCACAAAGGGAGACGGAGTTCGGTGAATGAATTCAGCGCGCGTTGAAGCGGGAGCGGCACTGCTGAGTTTGATTTTATAAACACCGCACTACACGGCAACGCCAAATTGACGGGTTGCTAACCCCCCCCTCGTCACACGCGTCACAGTTGCTACAGGTGGGATAGTTTCGCATTTAGTGCATTTAGCGAGTGAGCGTAGCCTAGTACTGTAATCATCAAAAAAGGAGGGCATGCGTACAAACGAGGACCCCGCCCAGAAGACGTTTTTGGCCCCCCCCAAAAAAAAACATCATGTACATTATACCTCATACATCCGAGTATGTCACGTTCAGAGAACCAGAACCCCCCCCTGCTGAGGGCCACTGACGGTGATCATATCCGTTTCCCAGTGGCCCCTCTCGAGAACGATGTACGCGTGATCGGCTATGCTCGTCTCGCTATCGGCTCTGAACATGCGTCCCGGTGACGTGATGGCGAAAGTCGCCGGCGGACTGGGACCGTAGCGAGACAGGATGGTTGCCGTACATCAACTCATCGACAGGTACGGGACTCTCCGCGGACGACAATAGTTTGGTCGCGGTGAAGAGAGTTGTGCGTGTGTGTGTGAACGCAGTGGCCGACATGTCTGCTCAGCGGGAGAGCTCATCACCACCGTACGGGAAGGGGGGGAAGGAGAGTCGCGTATTCGTTTGCCGAGACACGAGGGAGCGTTACGCGCAAGCGTCCTTTCCGAGGATCAACGTCGCAGTCATCCATCGCAAGAGCACCGACGCGGGGCTCGCTCGAGTGAGCGAAACGACGCCGACGGTGTTCGTTTGCGCGGATCTGCGACGTCGATGCGGGGAACGAGCTCAGAATGTAAAACCACCTGTGTCATCCACACAAGGGGGGGGGAGCAACGAACGAGCAAAATCAACAAAGGAGGTGGGTCGTTTGAGAACTGTACCGCTCACCGTTCCATACGGTTCCTTTTTATACTTGGAGAGCGCGAGGGTTTCGTGTCCCATTTCTTCATATCCGCGCGGTCCGAGCTTGGCTCTCTGGTCTAGAACAGACCGCAATTAGAGATCTGTTGAAAACGCTACAATATCAACTCCTCCTGGCTGACCTACGGAACGTTGTAGAACGATGATCCACGCTTGGTCCGTAAGGCTCTCCGGTCCTGTCTTTGAAGAGCTGTCTGATCAATTAATAGGTCGACGCCGAATACACCGAACGGGGAACTCGAAAATATGTCAACCGTGGAGACATAGACCCGGGGGGAAAATAAACTCCCGAGTCTCGGCACAAAGACAGGTCGTCGGTGAAAAGCTGTCGCTCAGAAAAAAAAAAAAAGGGACTCATCTCATGACAGGTCCCTGCTATTGCTATTGCAGCGTGGACAGCCTTCTCTCGACAAGTTCGGACTGTGAAATTTTTTTTGGTGGTGCCCTCCGTCCATTGGAGAGAGAGATTTGACATTTATCAATAGCGCGATCGTTCAAAGGGGAGCCGCATCGGCGTGGTGCGATGGATGGTCAGTGAAATGGGGTGGCCGCGTCCGCAGTGTTCAGCCTTTGATATATGGGCATGGCGTGAAGAGGTGACATCGACATATTCATATTCCCCCAGACAGCTCGACACCCGGAGGCGTCAAGAGACAGGTTTGACCCCATCTGGGGTCAAGAACAATACGATGGGGGGGAGGAACAGGGCAACAAAAACCCGCATCGAGAAACGCGGCCCATTCCTTTGGCGTCGTTGAGCCGAGAGTAACATATTCCGGTGAAGCGGGCCTATCGATCAATACATATTTATCAGCTGGTCAACAGCGGTCAACAGAAGGCCGTTTTTACACGCAATTGAGGAAAAGAGCGGTACGCACGCCCGGGGAATTAACTATTGAGGGGTAAATTAATTCAGTTGTCAGACAGCGGCTAAGATGACGGGCAATCTCCAGACCCTACCCAGCGGTAACTTCAACTTATCTCGGAGAGGATGCATAGTTCGTAGCAAATGGGTAGGCTGTGCAGACCAGCCTTGTGTGTTTCGCACTGGCGTTGGCCTAGACCTGATCCTGCGGTGGAACGTTACAAATCCATCATGAGAGCGGAAAATTTTGGCTTCTGGGGGGATACTCACCAGGTCAAATAGCTGTATCCATTCTCGTTGTTAATTGTGATGGATGCACCAAATTTGTCTTGCTGGCTCTCATCACAGCTACCACTACCACGTCGCATGGCATCGTAATTGTACGACATCATTCCTTGAGATTGTTCCTGGCGCTCTCGCCGGCTCACCTACCGATAGAACCAGTCAAAGGTAATGTACTGAAAAAAAGTCAAGGGTCTCACAGAGAGGCTCGTGACCATCGACCCAGGGCGAGACCATTGTCGGACGAGACCGAGATAAGGAAGTAATAAGGACCCATCCATGGTCGCCCAGACAATCGATACAACCGAGTTATCGGCTAAGCCAAGCCTGTGACGCAATATATTCACCTGGAGTTAATTCTACGCTCAACGGCGATACCCTCTCTCTCAGGTGACGGTTCTATCATTGAGCCAGAGAGTCGGTACGAGCGTTCACTTCCGCGCCACTTACGAGAAGAAGCCTGCAGCATGCTTGCCTAGAATCATGGGTTCACGCTGCTTCACGGTGAGGGTGTGGAAGGTGTCTTACATACGCAACGAACGTTGATAGTACAAATCACATCCAGACCGACGGAAGCGTGCGGCCGCAAAAAAAATCAGGCTAATTCGACCTGCCACACCACATACTCAATAACCTTGTTGCTTTTTTTTTTCTGCAAGGAAGGGACGTACATAATTGCTGGGGAATATTCCTTTCATTCCGTCGTTTGAATACCCTAAAATTGTAATCGGTCAATCATTTAAATGAGGGGGAGGCGGATGTTTTCTCACCTTCCCACCATCCGTCCGCACGATTTTGACCGCCATATGGTCCAGAAGAAAGCTCAACCACTTCTCCTTCTTTAATGTTAAGCTCATCTGGGCCCTGGGCTTCATAATCATATATCACTCGCACTGGCACGCACTCTCACTCGTCATTCAATCGGGCCGACAGCGGAAAGATGCCTACCGAACTGCCCAGAGCCCCGCGGCTCCCCAGAGCTCCCAGAGGGCTCGACTGATTTTACGTCGGCAGTCTCAAGATAGGAAGCTGGAACGAGTCCTTTCCCACCGTGGTTGTCAGTCACTTTAACCCAACCCGAACCATCATCATCTTCCACCACATGGACGGTCGCTCCCTCTATGGAACGTATCAAGAACCGTATATTCATAAGACAGCACATGTGCATGAGAAGAATTCACTTGCCAGAAACACTCAGCTCGAAGGGCGAGGATGCTGAGAAATCAAATGCCACACGGGCTGGTGGATAACTAGGTGGTGCGTCGACCTGCACGATCGAGGACGGCGTCGGAGTATCTTCAGCGTCATCAACTGCGGAAGAATGGGTAGAAGTGGGTCTCCTCGAAGAAGCCACTCGAGGGGACTCGTTGCGTATCTCCTTCCGAGATACCGTCGACGAGGTCCTAGACGGCGTTTCCGCGACCTTGTGATCGCCACGCACGCCGGTACATTCCGCGGGTACCTTTCAAATATTCACACAGAAGTGCATGACGAGGAATGATTTCCCCTACCTTCAGTTCGCACTTTGCGTGAACTGAAAATCCACACGCCTTGCACGTTTTTCCCAGTTTGCTTAGTCCCCAGATCGAGGTCTGTGAGTCGTAAATATCCTGGGTACTAAAAGCTACTCATCGGTTCACACCTTGCAGTAACCACACGTAGTGGGAATGGAGAATGACGAGCTCTTGAAGTCGTGCGGACTGGAACCGCCTTCGTCATCTGAAGATGAATCATCTCCGTCAGGCTTGGACACTCAAACATTATTCCAACCTACCGCCAAGTGCTGCCGCAATAATATCGATTTCTGTGTGGAGGATGACCTCCGATGTCGCGAAGAATACCGCTTGATGCTGGACATCTAGATAACCCTGCAGAAGATATGTTCGCTATGAACATGCACCACAAGCAATAGAGCTCAGTACATTCACGGTATCATCGATGTTTCCGCGCGTGTTGTCTACGGAATATGAGGCAATTAAATTGGTATACTTTTCTACCTCATTGCCTGCACAATATGAGTCAGCAGTCCAATATCAATAGCATGCGCCCCCTCACGTTTCGCGCTGAGGACTGACTCCAGTTCCTGTAGCTTTCCCCGCGAACGAATAAGCTTGTTCTGGAGAAACACCTTCGGGGAGGATTCAAGACAAATTTCGTCCTGGGAGAATGTTAAGTGGTCAATGCAGCTTACGAGATGCGACAACTTACAGTATCATAGTGACTTGTGCAGGGCTCAAATTTCCAGTCACTAGGTAAACTAAATGGTCTGACGTTGAGATTGACAAAAAGATTCTGGTCCTTGTGAGGTTGGATTCCATTGAGTGCAGCTGTCACGGAAGCAAGACGATCCTTCAGCACTTCTTGATGTGATACCTGTATCGCTTGTGCCTGAAGCAGGACAATCGTGCAGTTCTTCACTAGCCGTGTCTGCAACTCCTCTGAAATTGTTGTTCCTATTAGAAGAAGTCTCAAAGTTGAAAGGAAAGTTGCTCACGGAAACTCTGGATAATGATTTACTGATGTGAACTGAAAGCTCAAGGTAACGTCACGCACATCCTCAAGATTAGGCAAATCTTCAGTATAGAACTTATCTTTGACTTTGTTAGCAACTGCGATGGAAACAAGGTACACGCTGTAAGTAGTCAGTCGGTGGCCTTGACGTATGAATGAATGGCCTCACTTCTTGCTGGTAAGCATATCATCTCGGTGTTGTTCATATTGCCGCGCCGCACGGTCAGCGTGCCGATCTTGCTGAGCCTGTCCATGCTTGCAGTCTCACTGTAATCATAGTAGGTATCATTGCCGGACAAAATACCTGCTTCTGGCGGTATACATCGACCTCGGCACAGTCGTCATCGTACTGAAAGGAGGTCAATACTGTATGCAATCGAGGCTCCGCCAAGAAAGGAGACGTTCCTTTTGCTTCGTCTATGCAAATAATAGATTAACTGTTCAGGGAAGAAACCGCTGGGAACACAAACTTTGAGCCGATCCTGATAAAAGCGTTCGCGTTCCGAGAGCAATTTCTGGTAAAACTGGGATTGCTGCAAGACACGTGAGCCTGATGGCATCCAACAAGTTACAGCTGGCTGCCCAAACCTTTCTCTTCAGGCTTTCATTTCGGCGCTCTAACGCCTTGAGGGGTTCTGTGACTTGCGCCGTGATCGTGTCAGCTAGTTGAACATGGTCCTGGGAGACTTTTGAGATGGATGTAATGATTTGGGCATAGGCGTTAATGAGGGTGCTAAACCAAAGCTAATCTCTGAGAACGTATCACGAGATAAAAGATGATGCCACTAACTTTTGTTGGATAGTGCTGTCAGAACAGGGTTTCGTGGGACTATCTCCAGCAACAAGCGAGGTTGCAGCCTTGTTTTTCTTGTCCGTCGCCTTTTTCGTCAAAAGCTGAAGCTTTGACGCGTATTCACGTTCCAGCGCTACTCGATCACGGTAAATGTCGTGAATCTGAACAAATGATGGCACTGAACACCCCACACCAACTCTCTACGAACGGACTACATACATCGATGATCAACCCAAGATGGGCATCGAAAAGACCAGTGATACGGTCCACTTGGTCCTGGCAGAGTGTTCAACTTTCGCGGCGTAACAACCGAGAAAAACGCCTTACTGGGAGGTTTTGACCGTAACTCTCGACCTGTTGCATTCCGAATAACTTTGACAAGTCGATACTAGATGCCGAGCGTGGTGCGTCCAAGTTGAACGAATGATACAAGATACAAGTGCCACATTAATGCGATGACGCTATCACGTGTAGCGCAGCGTCCGTGACTTCGCGGTGAGTACAAAAAGTATTATTTAAAACCAAGGTCCGGGAGTACTAGTGAGTTTGCCTCACATCCACAATCCGTTCGCGCCAAGTTCAATATCGACATCTCACTTGTTGATCTCCGTGGAGAAAGACTTGACGGCGACAAATACTAACGCCACTGTCGGCGGGTTCTATCATTGTTCCAAAGCAGCCGCATCATGGCGTCCAACTAGCTCGAATATCAATATCGGTGTCAAACGGTTGCTATTCGTGGCACCCTCCGATGAGGTGGTCCGCTGCGATGCTCTTAGCCGTGATACTATGCTGAAAGAGAGAGGCGTAGGAGCGGTGATCAAAAGAGATTACATGAATTGCCTGGATGTCCATGCCGTAGGTGATTGTAAAGCATACACTTCCGCCTTGAACAAGGCGATGAGGTAAACCGAGAAGAAAACTTTTGATCACTGCGGGGACTTACGTTCCGTACCTCGCGACAAAGTAAAAATGCGTTCGCAGCGCGGCGCGAAGGTGGGCTGTAGAGGTAGCAACGAGAGAAAATGTTCGCCGCTCAAAGCCCCGGTCCGCAATTCTCGGCCGAAACACATTGGCTGACGACAGCCCGACATGATGGGCATGTGGATTTACTTGAAAAAAAACGTGCTGCCGTGACATTCGCGACGCCCCAGGCGTGTTCGCAAGGGGTATTACTAGAGGTAGGGCTGTACACCGGTAGAAGTAACAAGCGCTGTATGGCGGGTACTGCCAGTGGTTCGGTGTGTACTCTTATAAGCTCGAGAGTACGATGTCGGTTTGGTCGACCCCAGGAACAGCAGAATTTTTGAGCTGGACCGGTTTGACGACGGGACGAGCAAAGGAGTGAGCTCCGGATTCGGACAATGACTTCGATACTTGTTATATTGATCCGAACCTTGCGATCCTGACCAACACCGGGCGTTGTCCAGGCCGGCCCCGACAGCGCATGGCAGAAATTCACCCTGTCAACGACATGCGAAACTCCAAGGTGAGTAGGTGTTGGAAACGGCAATCAGTTTGCAAGATGCAGAGCTTGGACTGGCACGAGTACAGCGGCGATGTTATAATCGGTAAGTTAGTAAAGAGAGCAGGCTAAGCTCGGTGGAAGCCTTGGACAAGCGAGAACGGTATCCGAGTCCAAACCTTCCGTCCATGATGAAAGCCAGGCGAGACAATTACTCTTTTGTGCGGCGGTCGTCCTCTTCTCGCGAGCAAGCGGGTTGTCGGCTGTGAGGTGTTCCGCGCGAATTCCTCATGTACGCCCTGGCTCTCCTGCTGGTGATTCCGTCACCCATTCCACCCCGCCCTGGAATCAGTAATCCCCCCGAATCCATTATCCAAGTGGCAACCTGACATCCGAGGCCACTTCTCGGCTCAGACACCGAAGGCAATTTACCTTCTTTTTCTCACTCGGTATGTGGCCCGGTCGATCTCTCGTTCGAGCACAGCAATCCATTTACCCCCCCATAGGTGAGGTAAAGCCGGGCTCTGGGTATAAAAGGCGTCTGAAAAATTATGCATGGAGAGTTGAGCTGCTAGGCTACCTCCCGCTCGACTGCCAGCATCCCGGATTGCTCTCTCAGACCCTTGTTCTCCCTCTCATAATGCACCAATTTACCATCATCTTTACTGTGTTGAGCATCTTCTTTCTCTCAGTACTGGCAGCACCATTGCCGTCTGATCAGACACTCAACGAACGGCATGTGCAGTACGGGAGAGTACGTCGACCTCTTGACCCCCTTCATGTCTCGATACTGACCACTGGCCATCCAGGGAACATGGTTCTACGATGGCTTGGGTGCATGTGGTTCCTACGACACCAACAGCGACCCCATTGTCGCCATTTCATCTCAGATTTATGGCACAGGGGAGAATTGTGGCCAAGTGAGTGTCCTTTCATGTTCGATACCAGCCCCTCACGTCGTGCTTCAGTGGGTCCGGGTCACAAACACAGCAAATGGAAAGAGAGCATTCGGCCTGACGCGCGACGAATGCCCGAGTTGCGGCTCTGACGATCTAGGTATGCATACGCTCCAACTTTTCCTCTGCAGTTTCTCATCGACTTTCAAGATATGTCCATCGATATGTTTGAGCAACTTGGTGACCTGAACACCGGTGTACTGGCCATCTCCTGGGATTTCATGCCTATGGATTGGTCGCCTTGAGTGGATCATTTCCCGCGCATTGTCCTTCTCCTCGAGATCCTGCGGCTCTCCTCAATGATGAATAGATGATTTGTAAAGCGCGTCATCAGGACGTGTTTGCGGATCGTAACGTTTTGGTGATGTATTCTTCAGGCTATATTTGTTCTGCTTTCACGAAAGGATTGGCTCAGGCAAGCCTCGATTGTAGCTCTTACGCAAATAGAATTACGTTGTGTATCTTAGATACCTTTCTTACGACCACACTTTTGTTTATGACCTTCGCTTCCCAATACAAGTCAGTTTGGTTTTGCAAAAAAAAAAAAACATGTCGAGGATGTCGTTCATTATCGATATGTTGTTCGCTTCGCTTACTCGCATGCTAATGGACATTCAAATATTCAACGTTGCAACGATCAAATAGTCATTGTTGTGCCGCCCCCTATATTTGTTCATGCACCGTCCCGAATGCATCAGCAAATCTTTCTCGGGGTTAGCGGGTTGGAATCTGCCAACTCGGATCAGTGAGGGGACTTGGTCGAGAACCTAATGAGGACCAGTCATCCGCATGGTCATTGTAAACTCCTCCTCGGAGGTTCACCACTCCACGTCTCTGTGACTGGTGCGAGGTTCAGGGACACCTGGGTCAGAAAGCCAGCAGGCATTCGTTCCTGAACCAGATCACACCAAGTCTCCCGATGTCACCTCCCGCATCTAGCTCTGTGAAACGCAGAGACGGATACCCCAAAGGGAACAATCATTCGGCCCAATCGCTGATAATCAACGAGCCCCTCGGGTGGGATTAAACGTTGCCCACTCGAGCGTTTTCCTGAATGCGGTTAGCTCCGAGGCGGGTTACGACTTTGACGACTGCCTGGCAGGGCTGATCAAATACGGAATGGACCGATGGAGATCACGGTGATTATCTAGGCGAGACGAACGTTCAGTGACTCAGAGAGAGGTCGCAAGACGCGCATGGAATGACAATAAATGATCCTGGGCATCACTGACGCTTCGTGGTGCCTCGCACCACCTCCCTGTCCCGCTCTACCTTCCTCGCTCAAGGGCACTCTCTCGACATTCATATATAAAAATACAGGGGTGCGCCATAGTCGGATCGCGACGTGTTGAAGCGCACTTTAAATGAGTTATCAATTGTTCGAAGCGAGAATAACCTCGGCTGATGTTATGCTCGTCCCGAACAATGTAGCACAAAGGATAAATTTTTACATGCGCTTTCTACCACCGACGTTTTCATTTGCGGGAGGTGGGTCTGGAATTTCTGTCTTCGAGTAAAAGGTCTGGGCGCGTCCTTTTGCTCCGCGGCCTGTGCAATCACTATGCAGAGAGATGAAAGCAAACGGCGGAGTGGGAAGGAGCTCTTTATTTCGGATCCGGGTATCTCCTCTTTCCCTTGCCTTTGTATCCTCGTTTTCTAAAAGAGATCACGCTCGCTCAAAGTCAGCGTACCTTTCCGCTATCGTGGTTCTGGTTGCACCACTGATCAAAACAGCGATGGGCTACACTCGGAACATTTCTGGTCTCGAAGCCAAAGTGCGGCGTGCCATTCGCTCCATCTAGAAATTAACAACGCACTACCCATCGCCCATGATCCGAGGGGGGACTTCACAACCCGATGTCCTGGGGTGACGTTCATGAAAGCATCAAGATTCCCTCGCAGGTTCCTAGTTTCGATCATTTTTTGCAGTGGTTGCATCTTCCTTGCACTGTCCGATATGTATGGAGAAGCGCGGAGGCGACCACTTTGCTACCTACACGTTCGTTAATCACCTCCCCCGTTCGGCGTGGTTTGAGTTGTTCAAGGTTCTTTTCACCTGTCGCAATATCAGTCGAGTCCATGGGAAACAACATCAGCTCCTTAACGTATGCCCATGCCGCCAATGCTTCTATAGAGTCTCTGGTGAACATCCGCTCGCTGACCATCGAACCTCCGTGATTCGCCGAGCGGGCACCGCGACTCGCAAGCTTTGCGTAACCCGTGTCTCTGTCATCGACAACAGCAAGCTCCAACGGCGTTACGCACCCTGTTCTTCAAATGATACTCGCAAGTCGTTGCAACAGCATAAACACCGGATAGGGTATTGTTACAATCAAAATGCAGGGTCATGTACAAGTGAGTATGTGGTACCAAACGTAATTGTTCACGAATAAACCCACCGACGAGTCGTCAATGTCGTACATTAGGGAGAATCAAGGGGATTGGAGCCAGTAATCATGCACAAATGAGAAAATCACTTCACATCAAACAACATTAGCGTGCTTTGCGTGACCGTAAATTGTCCATATTCCAAAAAGTCAAGATCAAAGTTTGCTCATGAAAAGGCAAAGTAGATGCAAGCCAACGTAACGCCGAGAGGGATCCTCAAGCTTGGGGCATGTTTCTGCCAGGCAGCATTCGACTGCGTTGGCGACGGGGTGGTCAAAGACGTTACAGTGACTAGGGTAGGTGAAGAAGAAGCTGTTGTCTGACTCGAGGGTGCCGTAGTAGTCGGTAACACGCCAGTCGTCGGGGATCCAGTTACGGGTGATCCGCCAGAGCTGCTAGGGGTGTTTGAATTGGCTGGTGGGGTCGAAGCAGGCGTCGATGTAGCAGGGGAGGACGAACCTGGCGAACTCGTTGTAAGAGGGATTGGAGGCACCGAAGGCATTGGAACTGCAACGTCACTGTTGATGATCGTGAACTCCGGACTCGCGTTACCAGAATCACCGAACACTGCCATGAGCAATAAGCATGGCGTATCATGTAGCAATGTGGCGGCCACTTACGGACAACAATATAGTCTGCTCTGGAGGGGACATTAGGTACCGTGACTTGAGCTTGTCCAACAGAATAATTGAGGCCGGTAGCAAGAGGGGTGTCTTGATAAATCGTTAGCGTCTGAATCTACCCAGTGATAGCTGACGTGTCCCACCACATGCAATGTTGCTGGAACAACGTGCACGTACGGAGATGGACTCCCTCAGCCATATTGAATAGAACACTTACTTAGCATGAGGTTCTCGCTGTTGTTGGACCGATAACCAAGGATCAACATCCCGACCGGGTTGCTCTGGTTCACCGGCAAGCCAGTAGTACTCCTACAGAGAATGAGTGAGTTCTGCATGCAGTTATTATAATAAGGCGAGCAGCCTACCAGGTCACCGTCTGCGTCTGACCAACCACCCAAACGGAAGAAGCGGTTGGACTGGTGATGGGGGGCGATACGACATCCCTCAAAGCTAGGGGCAAAGCCGAAACGGAAGAAAGCAAAGACGTTAAGAGTAGAACGTATCGGGTGAACATGAACATCTCTCTTGGCTGTTTGGTGGGGGGGAGGAGGTCCGAGAGAGAGAGGAAACCCTTCAAATCAAGCGAAGAGCTTCACCGGAACAAGACGGTTCTAGCTCGTGCCATTATATTGGCAAGCCGTGTGAAAATGGCGGGGACCCGTGCCGTACCTTTGTCAACTGCCCAGTCGAACCTGATGTAAAGTAAATTCGGATCCTCTTCGTACCAGCCTGCCCTTTCAATGTCGGCTGTCACGAATCAAACACATCCAAAGTTTGCAGGTCTTCACACTTGTCTCCTGCTACACGTCAATCACTGGCGATTCCATCAAGAAGCCCTGCAAAAATGGTCTAGACAGATCGTCGTCTCTTATCCAAGCTAGGCTGAGCGCTCGCCGGGTTTGTCCAGAATGAACAGTGGGGTTATACCGGCACCGATACCCTGTCGATGGACCTTCAACCCTTGCAGAGCGAACTGGTTTCGTCTGCTTCAACCAAGCACTCTTCCATGGGTATGGAACCCCATCTTGCTCACTGATAACGGAAATGATTGCCGCATGGTACGCTTCAGCCTTCAGCAGTCCCTCCTCTCCCGATCTCCACCCTCACGCTGAGTTGAACACGGGATTAGGACGCCCCTCTTTGCGGTGACAAACAGTGCCTCTGAGAGTCTAAGAATCTCGTTGGTTTATACCAACTTCTCTTCGTTGGTGTCTGTGCACTATCTGCCGATGCCGGCGGTGGTGTGGCAGGCTTGGCATCCGTGGAGCAATAAATATGTCAAATGGTATCAATGCAACTGCACACATGATTGCTTCAACCTCACAGTCTTCTCGATTGGGCGAGGGAATTGTGGTATTTTCCCTCGCATTCATTCATATTTCGTTGTCACGTATCAGCCTTGCGGTTGCGTTAGAAGCGTGGTGCCAACTTACTCATCGCCACAGCCGAGGATCAAGCTTCAAGATCGCTTTTGGCAACCCACAGCTGCACCCTTTCCCTCTCAGTCTGACGCAAATTGGCTTTCGCTTCTGGTCATGACCTCGGTAGTAATGCGTGAGGTGAGTTGCGCGGATTGTGAACGCCTTGACCCATCCTTTTGAAAGGGAGACATATTTGTACAATGTCCTCGTGAGTGCCTTTTATAATCTCGGCTAACTTAGAAGTTCATATCTGGGAGTCTGGATGAGGTATAGTACCTATTCGTCCCTGAAACGTACACGTCACTCGGAAATTCATGTGGGTGCAGGTCTTATCCATGGTTCAACCCTCTTATTCTACACCTTGTCCGTACCTCAAATCGTATATATTACCTGTCCTATCATTCACATTCACTGGCACGGCATTCAATTTCCCCGTCCACCATCGCCCTGCATACCTTTCATTCCATCAAAAATAGTCCAGCTTGATGCTTTTCGCCGGGCTACCTCCCTGCCACCCAACACCGTAGTCCGGTCGAAGCTTGGATTCAAGACTGCAGACTGCCACCTTCTTGCCTCGTGTATCAAGACAAAATCTGCGCGTCCTCCAATGAATGGTACGAGACTGTCGGCAGCCTCCTCCATGGCGCCGATAGCCTCCTTCGAAGTAGTGGATACTGAACGCTTGTTTTCCCTGTCAATCCAGTCTAGACAGAAACAGAGCGTCACGTACCAGAAGTTCCCTCCATCCAGGCTCGGTCCCGACCTGGAACAGCCCGACTTCTAGACAAGTCAGAGTCAGTGGATCGAGGTATCCTTGAGGCGTGAACGCATTTTCCACGTTATTCACGCTCAATGCGACATGGACGCCGTAATCTCGCCAGATCGTGGCAACATCAAGGGTCCGGTCTGCGAGTGGAACGCTTCGAGTTCCATCCGAACTAGGTCGACCCATCATATAAATGTCACTTTGCGGCAAGGCGACAATTTCCAGTGGAAGCTCGTCCAATTCGGTGCGCAGTCTTACCCACTCCTTGGCTGAGAACATTCCAAGTCGCGTAGCGTGCCCGATAGTGACACGTCGATTCCCAGCGCTTGCTTTCGTCCATCTTATTTCCCTCATTTGACGGAGTACTTCCCACACCATCGGCTCTGCGTTGGCGTCTAGGTTGTAATCGAGGTGGAAATCGGCGTGAACATGATGGTCCTGAGCTAAATTGAGGATGTGTGCGATGTTCTTGTGTGCATGCTCCTGCGATGGTTCCACCCACGGCGCAGAGCCGACGACCGATATCCCGTCGCGAGCGAGAGCGGTTTGGAGTAGTTTGAAATTACCCCCTGCTATCTCGGCTGTGGCTGATGGATACAATGCTTCCTGAGCGAACGCTTCAAGGACTCTGGGTGTGAGACCTTTTTTTTTTTTTGGCGAGGTGTGGTTCACTCACCAACGATTTGAATGTCGCACGCGTCTTTCCACTCGGACTTGACTTTGAGCCCGGTGTCTAGACATGCCATCCCGACGGTCGTATCAATCTCGACGTATGCTCGCATCTTCGTGACACCAGCTTCCACGCTCTGGCGCACGAGTCGTGTAGCACGAGCGTGGAGGTCCACCAAACGGTCTGGAAATCTAGCCTTGGCCTTATTGGTCACTTGTAAGGCCTCGGGAAGGGAGCTTGGGAGGCGATGCCACAGGTGAGCATTGGGCTTTCAACGATGGAGCACGACCGACGCTCACCCTGTCAGGAGCGGATCACACTGCTCCATAATGAAGCACTTGTCCAGGTGAATATGTGCATGGCACAAGCTACGGGGGAACCGGGATAGAAGACGTTCGTGTTCGCCATGCGTTAGGGAAAATGGCTTACGATGGTAAAAGGGTTCCACCGTTGCCTGGAATTAGAGTACAGCGGCCCGCTGTTGGTACCACAGGCCTAAGTTGGTTATCGGAAGGCGCGATGCTGAGCACACGTCCGTTGAGACATTGGACGTCCCAGAGCTGTCTTGCCGGATCTACGTCTTCGTATGCCAAGTGGACATTTGTAATGAGTGTTCGCTCCTCCTCCATGATGTCGGCCTACACGTCGTGCCCGGTGCGAACGGTGGAATATTGCAAAGATCAGTCAGGGAGGGGACGCCCTTAGTCGTTCAGCGTTAGCAGCCTGAGTAATCTGATATTGGGGATGAAGTGAGTAGCACACGGGGTCAGTGACCAGGAATAGGTGAGAGATAACCAAAGCTGATAGGTGGGAACAACCACTCATTAGCTCCAAGGGCAATTTCGAATGCGCTCAATTCGACCGTTCAAAGGTCAGTGTTTAGAACTAGGTTACATGCTGGGCAAGGAACCATGAATCCCAACGTCACCGGATCAAGATGCCAAAGTTTTCCGGAACCATTCCACCGTCTGTGACAGGCTGCCTTCGAACCCCGCCTTGACTTCCTCGTAGGCAAGGTTTGGACGACACGCGAAACCATGAACGGTTCCTGGGTTATGGATTAGATGTGAAATGGACCTCGGACCGAACTCACCCTTGTAATTCACGAACTCGTACGGAACAAAGTCTGCCTTATCCTTGCGCGCTGCGAAAATTGCCTCGGCCTTCAAGCGCATGTCTTGGGAGAATGACATGTCCTCTGTTCAAGAGTGTCAACTTGTGGCAGATCAAAACGAATGATTTTGAACCAACGTTCAGCGCAAGCCCATGCAGTTGGTACCTGAAACAAGGATGCATTGAAACTACACGAACGAATCAAGCTGGGTGTACACCCACGTCAATAGCTTCGATCGACGCCTCTGTCAACGAAGAAGGGTGACAGAGCACGATGCTGTCAAGAACTTTAAAAGGCACAAGACGAACGGCAATGCCAGCTCCAAAGCAATACCTGGTGCTCGATAAGTATTCTTGTATGTCTGTACAGATGACATCGCTGACATACCCCACAGCACCAAGCTTGTGGTATCCTTCCTGCTCACGGACGCTTTTGATGAACTAGAAGAGAATAAGTAGGAGACGTCAAATCAGCTTGGCTTGGGATGTACCTCGGCAGCACGAGGAGTGACAACGGACGGACGTGCACGGTAGACGATCCGAATATTCCAAATGAGGCGAATGATCAAGCGGAACTTGTCCCATAATGGCCAGGGACCAGGATGGTCTGGAAGCAACTGAGCCTCCATGCTGTCCGGTTTGAGCATAGGCTGGCCTGGAGGTGGTATGAGTTAAGAGAGGAGCGAGGGTTTGGAAATGATATGACCATCAAATAAATCGGGGACCCAAACATCGCAAGCAAGCACCTTGGCGATCTTGTCCGCAATGAGCTTGCTGTTAACCAGCTCAAGCCCGAACCCGTCAGTGAGTAAAATTACACCGAATGTTTTCGGGGTCGGGTCGGAGACACCTGACACAAAGTAAGCATCTACACCATTCACCTTTTCGACAGACCCTGAAGGGGTTCCGTCGAGAATGGAGCCTCTGATGCAGTCTGGACAACTCATTAGCAGATGGGGGGTAGAAGGATGGATTCTGCCTACCACTACAGACTTTCCTTTGAAATCCCCTTGGACGGCCCTTTAAGCATGCGTGGCTCCACGGCAAGGCTAGATAGAATGCGGCTCGATCGGGTCTCCCACGCTATAAAAGTTGCGTTTTCGCTCGAATTCAAGGTTCAGTGTACAAAATCAGTAACAGGCACACGACGTACGTGAAGACAAGAATGGGCGTGGTATTAGTGTAGGCTCCAGGTGAACTCGGCGCTAGCATTGTTTCTATTGCGAGTCCTCCCCATACCACTCTTCACAGGTAATGTTTCAGCCTCACCATCACACCAGCGTATCATATTGCGTGGCCCGTCGGATTCTCTGATGGCCCGAATGACAGGACATGATTGTCCAACCCAGCATTCTTCTCTTGCTCCATGGAGTAACCATTTTCGCGCCGGGACTGCGCAGGAGACCTTAAGGAGGATGTTCCATTTTCGGATTCCGTGTTTACTATCCAACGGGGATTATTGCTTCATGTCAGACATTACATGCGGTGTGTTTGTAGGATGGATATCTTTATAGTGGATGTATCTCGTGGAAACAGCTCGAGTGCAAGCGAAGCCTACGTGGGGCTAGAAGTCGTCGATGGTGGGGGCGCTTGGGCGCGTGGTGACTTTTGAAGATCGACTCTCCAAAGGTATTTGACTTTGTGTTAAATTTACTGCTTCACAGCTGACTTGTTCGGCCTTGGGAGCTTCTTTGTGCACCTTTTCGTTTCTCGCAAGGTTTTGGGTAAGAGTTTTACCTCGCTACCTTCGCTGCCTTTTTCGCCTCCTCGTCGACTTCTCCGTTCCCAGGTATCCTGACGTGACACCACTGTGGAGTAAGTTCTGCAAGACTGTGTTTTGCGAGGGTACATTTTTATTTTTGCTTTCACAGCGTGGTTCCTGTTGGAAGGCACTGGTTGACGATGTTTCATATATTGTAGTGAGATTGCAATCGAGGACGGGGTCCATGAGGTAGTGACCTTCACCCGATGTTGCCCATGATAGAGAAGACATGACCATCTGATAGTCCATTCGTCCGATAATTATACGCAGTGGCGTTTAGAACCTAGTTCCAATCAGCGATCCAAGGAGCACGTGTAACACTCTATCATAGTTACTAACTTACAATATTCTTGATGCATGTCCGCGCCTCTTTCTGGATGTGCTATTTGGATGTTTAGAGTGTGATCCAAGCTTGCAGTACATTCCCTTTACAATGAAGGACAGACTGCAAAACAGGCAGAGTTCGCCGTCAAGAAGTTCGAATCTCACCGGTATCTGTGGCACTGGGAATTATGACAGAGTCGACAGCGCGGAGATAAAGGAAGCTCCGACGCACAAACAAACTAACCGCACTTCGATCCAAGTTCACTTTTGATGAATCTCCTGGGGAAAACGTTCGTTTCGTCGAATTTTGACCATGTCAAAATAATACAAATATTGAATGTGAAAGCTATAATTTTGTCTTACCTCAGTTGCCGCTTTTGAGCATGTAGGATGGGATGGTTTCAAGCTGTGCCAGCTCATTTGTGTCGTCCATGACGGTACGTTTCATATCGCTATTGCGTACGACGACTTCGGCAGTCATTTATGTCGGCAATTACATACATTGCTCACTCCTCCCTACAACTCAAGTTCTTCTAGCCATTATTTCAAGGTCCTGCCAAGTTGAATGAACTCGATCCGAGTTGAAATGACCAAGATCGTGCAAAATATCCGGCAACTTGTTCCATGCAATCCCGTGATGGCACCATCCCACACAACTGATTCTTTTTTTTTTTTAATGAAGGGGATTTTTCCTGTTATCTATCAACCTCGAATGGATCAAACGGCCCATCTCAAGTCCACCTATGTCTCTCCACGACGGCTCCGACAAATACCACCAGCGGAGCACACAACAAGCAACCCGCGATGGTGACGATGAAGACAACAAGGAACTAAGAGCTTTGGGCTATGTCCCCTCCTTCCGCCGCGAGTTCACAAACCTCGCCACGATAAGCTTTGCTTTTAGCATCTTGGGTGTGTGCTCCAGTATTGCCAGCACTTTCAATACGCCATTGCTTCTCGGTGGCCCCGCATCCGTCACTTGGTGCTGGTTCTTAGGGGGGGTGAATTGCCTCGCATTAGCAAGCAGCATTTCTGAGATCGTCAGCGCGTATCCAACATGTGGAGCGCTTTACGGAGCCTCTGCTCGGTTGTGCCCCAAAAGGTACCGTGCAACGGTCCGTTCCTTTTCTCTCTCGTCCAAACTCGTTGAATATTGACCAACTTTGCTTATCTACAGATGGGGTGGATCGTTGGCTGGCTCAACCTTCTTGGTCAAGTTGTTGGACTGTCGTCTACCGAATTTGGGCTCGCCAACATGATACTCGCCGCCGTATCTATGTCCACCAACGGAGCGTTTTTGATCACACCCGGAAAAGTTGTCGGATTAACCGCAGGGCTGCTTGTTGTCCACGGCACACTAAATACTCTCAAAACTCGACAGCTTGCCTATCTCACCAGCTCGTTTATGTTTATCAATTTGGGCGCAACCTTCATGATCATCATTCTACTCCTCGCGATGACTCCGCGATCCGACATGCATCCTGCCTCCTATGTCTTCGGTGCCGATGGGCTTATCAATGGAACCGGAGGCTGGAACAACGGTGTCAGCTTTTTTCTCGGACTGTTGAGTGTCCAATGGACCATGACAGGATATGACTGCACAGCTCATATTTCCGAGGAGCTCCGTCGTGCTGCCTACGCTGCACCAGCAGCCATCTTTATCGCGGCGGTCGGTACTGCGGCCGCTGGTTGGCTCCTCAACATCTCACTCATTCTTTGCTCCGGACCATTCACCGACCTTCCTGGCCCGTCGGGGTCTGCATTTCTTGCGATCATGGTCTTGCGATTGGGACTCCCCCTTTCCCTTGCTCTGTGGGTTTTTGTCTGCATGACCGCATTTTTCGTGGCGCAAACAGCCCTACAAGCAGTATCTCGCTCTGTTTACGCGCTGAGTCGCGATCGTGCACTGCCGGATGGTGGATTCTTCGGACACATCAGCGTCGCCACGCAAACCCCACTACGGGCCGTCTGGTTAACGGTCCTTATCAGTGCTCTTCCCGGACTACTCGACCTAGCCAGTCCCATCGCTGCCAACGCTGTCTTCGCTACGACAGCCATGGCTCTAGATCTCTCCTACGTGATCCCCATCATCCTCCGACGCATCTTCCATTCCCACCCTGAAGTCCAGTTCAAACCTGGTCCATACTACATGGGCGATGGCTGGTTTGGAGTCTTTGTCAATGTGTGGTGCGCACTCTGGACATCCTTTGTCTGCGTGGTGTTTTCACTGCCGACACAAATGCCTGTCAAGGCAACAAACATGAATTATGCCGCAGTAATTGTCGTGGGAGTGATTGCGAGCTCGGTGACCTGGTATGTGTTGAGCGCGCATCGACACTACCATGGCCCCGTTTCCAATTTGCCCTCTGGAAAAAGGGGCGGAATTCAAGCGGAACATGATGTTCCCGAGAAAGCCGTCGCGGCCTAAGTAGTCACTCTTTGACCGGGACCAGTGGTACAGCATTGGTGTTTTTGGACCAACGCCATGTACTTCTCCGGCTCCCAGATACTGTTTCATACCGGCTGTTCATCGTTTTACATTCCCGTGTTTTATTGACATCACGTCTGTACGTACCATGGTAGTACCATGGCTAGAAATGCGAATCAAATGACTAGGTATGCCAGTGGATTACAGCACTCCGTGTAGACAATGCAACTGCCACCGAACATTGTGTGAACCGAACGACACTGTTGGCACCTTCCAGCGAGCACTTGGACCTACGCACCGCTGCGGTCGGCAAAGAGAGCGACAACGCGCCGAGACGCGTCACGACCGCGGGCGCAGCCATCCGCCCATCCCTTAAGAGCGCGACTCGGACTCGCGGGCAAAAAACACCCGTTCACAAAGTACTAGTAGCCCCAGCCGCGCCATGTTCGCCACCGCCCGTCTACTGCTCTGCCCATACACCGAAGCGGACCTCGACGACCTGATTCGCCTCTGGAACGACCCCCTCGTCCAACCCCTCATGACGACAGACGCGGCCACGCCCCGCAGCAGCAATCCCCACCTCAAAAAACGCCTCCGCGCACAGATGGAGAGCGCCGTGTTCGGCGCCATCGTCCGACGTCGAGACACTGGCGAATTTATGGGCCAGGTCGTGCTCCACGTGCACGAGCGCAAGAATCGGGACGGGACGTATGGGATCTGTCTCGAGCCCCGGTTTTGGAATCGGGGGTATGGCACGGAGGTGACGGCGTTCGTCGTCGACCATGCGTTCCGATGGATCGGTTTGCAGCGGTTGTCGTTGTCCGTGTTTGCAAGCAATGCGCGGGCGGTCGCGGTGTATGACAAGACGTGAGTGACACGCGTTGGCTCGATTTGATCGGTGGATAATGGACAGTTCGAACGCACAGCGGGTTCGTAATCGAAGGGCGAAAGCGGGCGTGCGTCTGGTCGAACAATCAGTGGGAAGATGTCTTGTTCATGGGCATCCTGCGAGACGAGTGGATAGAGAGGATTTCTATCCTCGACCAATAACCTGAAAACCCTATATAAACCAGTCACTTCTGAGATACCCAGGCCCCAAACTACATAAATGTATGATTAGAGGATAGCATGTATACGATACAGGCAATGCGAGTCGAGATCGAAAAAAAAAAGGACAAGAGGTTGCATCGCAAATCGTGTATACTGTACCAGTCGATCATGCCACGTCTGTGAAATAGTCAGCCAAAGACTCCTGCATCTCCTTCAGCTTTCCAGAAGTCGCCACCAAGGCACTCTCTTTGCACCACGGCATCGCGTCTAGCAAACCGTGAACGGGTATCTCGCGCTCTATGAACGCCTTCAGAGTGCTTTCCGCGAGCATCGTCTTTCCAATGACGTCCGGGTATTGCAAAGGCAGTCCGTGCCTCCCCATATCCAATGTCGACCGCCAAAGACCAGCCCATGCCTGGTTGCATCGCACTTGGGCACTTCCCGTACAGCGTGGATGGTGCTGCAGTGTCGGGGGTTCATTCGGGAGACGCTCGCAAAGACGGCCGAGAGCATAGTGCCCAGACAACAAACGTATCCGATGCGTGCGAGCCAACTGCTGGTCCGCATCCCAGACCTCGCGCCCCTGCAGTAACATGGCATGGTATGCCGACCCGAGGAGCGAACGCAGATTGAGCCGCTCTGCCATCCCGATCGCTAAAGCAACGTCCTTGCCAGAAGCAATCAGACGCTTCCACCGGACCGTTGCGGCTTCGAGAAGATCGCGTTGCTCGCAAAGCGACGCGAGCTCGGTGAGTTGTACCAGATTGGGCCCGTCTGCATCATCGATGTGAGAATGCGTGGGACGGATGTAAATCGTCTTGAGTTTGTCTAGGGCCCAGCTCTCGATGGCGCGGAACTCGTATTTATGAGTGATACGCGCAAGGTTGAACAACTTTAGGCTGATCGCCTTGGTCGTCATTGCACCCTCCAATTCATGTGGCCTGTAATGGATATAGAGGTTATGACACCAACGACCCACACTGCAGGAAATGTACGTACAGTGCGTACAACGCCCACAAAAGGGATCGAAACTCGTCTGCAGTATCTCCTTGAAGTCTAATCGGGTTGTCGTCGCTTTCGCCTTCGGGTCCAACTGTCACGCTCGAGTTGCTGTTGGAGGTGCTAGAGCGCAGGTCCGAGTCTAGCGAGAACATGCTCTCAAACGTCGACCTCTCCTTTGTCAAGGCTGAGCGGTGCACCTGGGGGTATGCTTGGGCGTGATTGGATTGGCACAAGGAGGGGAAAAAGTGACCTTGAACAAAGTATTTTCGACAAGCAACACCGTGTTTCCATCGGAATAGTAGTATATAGAGTCTCTGGTGGGGATCGGGATGGACAGTTGAAGTTGCAGTTTGGGCGTCGACGGGCTGACGTTTCCCGAGTGCATAAAGGTGTTTGTAAGATAGACGTCCGGAGGCAAGTGCGCCATTATTTCACTTGGGGGGTCGACGTTTCAGCGCTCAGCAATGGTGGAACAGGGCGAGGATAACGTTGTGTGAATACCATACACGGTTATGACAGATAAGATCAACGTCTGCACTCCAACATTACAGTAAGTAAATCGTCTACATTTAAGTCATATACCTGCCACGAACATGGCCAACGCCGACCACACCCCTTGAAAGGCGAAAAAATGATGTGACGAAAAGTAAGCGAAATCAAGCCAGTTTTGCAACTGATAAACGAGGCCGGATGCAGAACACAGCTCTAAAGAGAGTGAAAACAACCAGGATGCATGCGATAGCGAAACCAAAGGTTCAGAAAAGGGTAGAGTTCTAGTAAGGAAAGTACATGCGTGGAACGCATACTTATTCGTAGGCTAACATACATGGTGTGAATTGCTTTGGTGGCTTCGCCGCGTACAGTGCAAATGTTGGAATGGATACGCTTGGCTGCGCTGACGAATACATTGCTTGCAAATTGATTCCGAAAGAGAATGGTTTTGAGTGCTGAAACAGTTTCATCACGATTCGAGAGCCTTTAGCTCTGCAACGAGCCGCTGCAGACAAGAGCAGCAGGAATCAGAGGACCCGTTGCGTAAAAAGAGGACGAGTACCGACCTCGGCTTCCTTCACAAGGTGTGCTGGGTCAATGTCACCAGCTTGTGCCTGTTGCCCGAGCTTGATACCGTACTCGAGCAATTGCTTCATGTAGTAGGGATTTATAATGGTCTCGTCGCTCGCCAGCAATTCCTTTGCTGGGGGAAGTTCCGCTGTCAAGAACATTAGTGAAACCCAGTGGCGCTCAGACCAATCACACACTCACGTTCCCGCAACGCTAACCATTCCTGCTCGAGAAGTTCGGGTATCGTAGCTCTTTCCTTTGGGTTCCTCGCCAAACAACTCCTCATCCCGCGAATCACGTCGGCTCTGACAGGTCGTTTCAGATGATCGAGCTTCTTGCGTTCTCCGCTCTTATTGACCACGCTGGGAATGCTGAACTCCGGGAATTCGATCTCATGGGCAAGATCCGGGATGGCTTTCATCTTCTGATAGACCGATAGGTGCTGGAAAGGTGGTTGGCCGTAGACCATTTGGTACAAGATGCAGCCCAGGGACCAAACATCGCTGGGTCGACCAACTTTCAGACGCCGCATGCCATCTGGCAATTCAATGGCTTCAGGGGACATGTAGTTGACCGTCCCAATCTAGATGCTACTCAGTGATGCGCGTTAACATGTGTTAAGAGCTCGGTACCTGATGATCTCGTTGAATGTTAGTAGTATCGTTCGCGATAGCATTGGCAATTCCGAAGTCAATCAACTTCAATTGCCCTCGCACGAGCACGAAGTTAGCTGGCTTCAAATCCGAGTGCACGATTTTCTCCTCGTGTATGACATGCACCGCTTGCAACATCTGCAGTTCGGCTTCGGTCACAACCAGGAGGTGAAGAGATGCAGGCTTGGGCGTACCTGTTGCCAGTAATATGATATCCACACCATGTTCAAGGGTTCCTTTTGTTGCTCTTGCAACAATTTCGCCAGATCGATTTCCCCGCACTCCATCACCAACATAAGATGACCTTTGCCACCACCTGGCCCAGCTTTAACCTCCGAGTCAAACAACTGAATAATTCGGTTGTTCCCTTCAAGTCGCTTGAGTAACCCAATTTCATTCATGTATCCGCTAATGGTTTCTGAATCGGCTTTATCGAGGGAGACACGTTTGATGGCGTAGATTTCGTTTGCCGCGTTCATCACGCGGTAAACTCGGGAAGAGCCACCCTTACCGAGGAGATCGAGACGCGCGTATACTTTCTTGTTTACCACAATGTTGTGGTTCCGTACCGGGGCGGCGACGGGGGCAGCTGGCGCAGGGGGTGGTGGTGCCGGTCTCATTCGTTCCCGCTGTGTAGCCTTTACCTCCAAATCACTCTCCACAGGCTCCTCACCAGCTGCCCAAGTCTTACCATTCTTCTGAACCCCGGTACCAGGTGGAGGCGCAAGCGTGCCACTTGTCGTTGGGGGTTCTGGAGCAGTCGGACTACGTCGATGGTACACTTGTCCCTGTGTTTGAGTTTGAACTTGCGAAGGCTGTAGCTGGATGACAGGAAACGGCTGCTGCTGTAACGATGATAGAGCCCTGCCTTTCGGCGACAAGCGTACTGGGAGGTGTTCGACGGCGGTTGGAGATCCAGAAGGGGCTGGGTCGATGGCGAGCGTACGGACGGTGTCGGAGTCGCGTCGACTGTGGGTGTGAACCTGCGAGCGAAGATGTGCTTGCGACATGTGCGTCGGGGAGGGCGACTGGCGAGGTTGCTGAGCGAGGGTGTCGGGGGCAGCATCTGCCATCTGCCTCCGAGGGTACTCGGCGACGTATTCTACGTATCGAGTGATTCGTGAGTCAAGCAACAATGAAAATTTGACCGTTAGCTAGCCGAACCTTCTTGCTCCGTCTGTGCCCGCCGTACACGTGCAGACTTCAAGCCTTGGCTTGATCCCGGTCGCGAAGAATACTGATTCTGAGTAGCCGGCAGAGCTGATTGCCCCCCGGGAGAATATCGCTCTTCAGCTAGCAGTGGGTCTGAGATACAGAACTTAAGAGGTGGTTCGGAACATACCGCCAGAGGCGTCGCTCAGGCTTGCGGATCGCCGTGGACGAGTGCTACTCGGTTGTGTAACAGGGGGAACGTAGTTCCGATGTCGAAGCAGGCCATTTACGGGCTGTGGCTCCTCCCCGCCTATAAGCGGCATATTTAGCATATCTCATACCTTCATTTCAAGACATTCACAAACCCGTATCAGTTTCCTCGCCTGCGTAGTCATAAGCAACTTCACTCTCGCTTCCTTCATGTTCGTTGATTTTATCAAACCCGCCACCATATTTTGCGCCCATCAATACACGACCCGCTCGGTTAGGTCCCGGCATAATCTGCCGCCCAGGCTGTAGTGGGGGGCGTGACAAACCATTGGTACCCGACAAAGAAGAAACGTAGGCGCGCGTGGGTAGCCCAGAAATTGCGCGCCCATCGACTTGGTTCAGGGAGGCAGATCGACTGACCAATCTGGGGGATGTTCGCCTTACTGCGCCGCCATCAGACGACACACCGTCGGTGGCATCCGAAGAGGTAATCAAGTTCTCCTTTTCATCTTGAACATGCATGTCCCAATCCCCGCGTACGCGAAGCATGAAATCATCTCGTTCGTCAGCTTGCTGGGAATCTCGCTGGTCATCAAGAGGTATGCGCTGTGGCCGACCGAGTTTGCGGCCAGTTCCACGCAGGCCGTTGGAGGTAGGGGCTCGAAGGGCAGATTGCGCGGCCGGCGTCAGTGCGGCTGGACCGGACGTAGCACGGTGGAAGGATCGTGTGGAACTTGTGGTGGCCAGGGACTGTTGACGATGTTGGAGCTGGTCATGAAGGGCATTGTGTTGTGAAGGATATGTCTCAGAGCGCGAGAGTGAGTTACGGCGGGGATGGTCCGGGGAGTTAAGTGATATCGGTGATGGTGGTTTGATATGGGCGTGTGAAGGGATATGAGCTGATGTTCCGGGAGGCGATGGCGGTGGCTTATGTGCAAGAGGACCATCAAGCAGGGTGTCGTGAGGGGTGGGCGGGCTCGATTGATTGGAGCGAGATGAACCTTTGGAGATGCGGACATAGTTACCAGCGGAATCGAGTTCATAGTCGAATGAGAGCTCAATGATAGAAGAGTCGTCTGATGGAGAAGTAGATGGTTGGCGGTTGTGCTTGGGCGCGTCGAGAGCGGTTGTTGGGGGTGTGCGGGGTGGTGAGATACAATGGTCGCCATTTGGCGGCGATACCGTTCGGGAATGTGTGGAAGGCATCATGACCTGGGGAAATATTGAACTTGACTCACGCGGATAAGGAGATGGAACGAAATAAAGGATAAATGAAACAGAGTGATAGAAGGCGGTACGACGACAAAAGACACGTCGCGAACGTTGACGACGGCGACGACGGCGACGATGAAGGCGAAAAACAAACTAATTTTCTTTGTGTTCACGGTTCTGCGATTCGAACCGACACGAGGCAGCTACGCGGTCACGTGAATGGTTGTAAAGTGGGCCGTCGCACAGCCTCTCTTCTTGGTTTTCGATACGTTGTTGCGTTACGCGATCCTTACACAATCCAAGCCGTCCATACAGTTTCCAATGCACTCGAACCACGAGGATAATCAACCTGGCTGGAGGTTATGAATGCCACGAAGAGTTACCGTGTTCCTTGGTCCTCAAATGTGTTTTCTGAATGAGAAAACCCCTGAATAGTGAGCCTTCCCAGGTGCTGACGCATGTTTATCAAAACCCGAACCGTCTTGAGGTCCGAGTGCGTCCTTACTTGTTTTCCAGATTCCAACCGAAATCTCGTGAAACGTACGTAAGTGGTTCCTTCAAAGCAAGAAATCGAGGGCCGTTAACGGAGCATCGTGCGACGTTTTTCTCTGGCAAGCACCAAGATTAGAATGAGACAGCTTCATAATGCTCTTTAGGTGTCGAGGAATAACCACTCACTTGCACATTAATACATGGCTCTTGCACATCGAGTTCGCGCTTCTTTCATCTTCAACTTTCTTCCGAGCTCTCCCCTCCTCCCCGTCCAATGAAGACTTTCGAGACGACACACCGCGAACTTCGGGTAACTCGGTCGAAGGCGACGAGGACGTAGCATGGCGTAGTACATCGTCCGAACCACCCTCTCGCTTCCCTTTGCGCTTCTCAACCCGCTCGCGGCTCCCCTCACCTTCAAAGACAGACCCTCTGGCATGTGGCACGGGCGCCGGCGTCCTCCCACACTTCTCCCTAGCCGATACCACCGTGTCATCATCCGCTCCGACGCCACCTTGACTGACCCTCCCAACAACCAATGTCCAAATATTCGTGCTACATCAGCTGCAACTCGGGGCACAGCGGGAGTTGGGTAAAAAAACACACAGAGATACACGAGGAGGAGAGGTTCGCTGTGAGGAGGAATCAGAGGAGGACTTGGGCGGTGGAGAGTTGGTCGGTTTCGAGCGCACTGTCGGTGTCATCGAGGTAGAGATCGGTGTATGTCATCCACGCCTCCGGACGTGGCGGTTCGCCTCTTGTACGTCGTTCTTCTTCCTCTTCTTCTTGTCGATCCCGATGCGCATCTTTGGGTTTCACACTGGGTTTGACATTAACAGACCAGCACCAGCAGAGCTCCGAATAAACATGTATATCGAGGAGGGGGCTGGGGAGATTCGAGACAAAGGTTGGTAAGTAGGAGTACACAGAATGTTAGGCATGGCTCGGCCACGCATGCTGAACCAGGCACCGAAGTCGGGGCTTTTGTCAAATAAGTCGATGAGTTGCAAGTGGCGATCGCGACTTGGCAGTGCACGTCTGAAGGATAAATGTCGGTACCGGCGCGGTGAGCCTGGCGTTAATAAACCCACCTACGAAAGCTAGGATCTTTTTCTTGCAGCCGCTCGCTTCATCTCTGGCGCAGCTGCTCCCGGAGTTGACTGTCCCATCTATATATCGCAGCTAGCTCTTTAAAACTGAGATAATTCATGGCACAACCACCAGAATGACACGCACTGAGTGCATCCAGCCTTCAATACATGTGACCGACCCTGATCTTCGATACAGACAGTGTAACCAAACTGTAACCCCCCTTTTTTTAATCCTACACCCCCACGGCACACACCAAGACCGACAGTACAGTCAGTGTGGGACCATTCCGCCACTGGCAGTTGCAGAGTTCCACCGCTCCCACCTCATGTGTTGCACCTCACTAGAACTCCCATACCTAACCTGGTCCCACAGGAACTGCACATATGGTTCCTCTGAATTAGGAATCTCTTGCCTTCGAACCAAGATTTCCAGCATATTGAACACTGTGGGGAAGTCTTGTAAAAATGGATATGTCTTGAGACTGAATCCAAGCAGATGAATATGAAGACATGCTGTGTCATTTCTCAGTTGTGAAGATGATTCATCAGGGAAGGTGACCAAATGCAATCCAACTTCATGGAGACCAAGGTTGGCCAAGATGACAATATAAGGGCAAAAAGAGTGCTTTGGTCCACCAATGCTGTCATGGGTTCTTTTGATACTGGAAAGTGCTGAAGAGTCTGTGGACTGAAGCCTGTCTTTGTTTGATATAAAGATTTGAGACATGCAATTCTTGGGATCCCCAGATTTGAAGTAGATGGGAATTATTCAATGAGTGGTCAATTGTGGCAACATTGCACAGCACTTGTTTGTTGCCAGTGCTGCAAAGTCCATTCATCCAAACTACATCATATGCCATCAATGATTGATCAAATGAGATACTGTAAACCAAACAACTTACAGTAGTTGGTCTAGTGGCTTCCCATATCCCTTCTTCTGTTTAAGGTTGGCATCCATGGGAACCCAGTGGGAGAAGTTCATATATGCATCTTTGAATGCATCCTGGACATCTGGACATTTAGACCAGAAGTGATCACCAAATACAAACTGGAAAAGGTGATAACAGATATCATTTGGTAGTGAATCAACTCTCCCTCATACCCATCTCCTTTCACAACTGTATGATTGTTCTCATATGTGTGAAGAATAAAAAGATCCTTTGCAAGGAGCCAGAGCAATCAGCTAATGAGCTTGCCATGCTGTCCAATGTTGATTAACCCATTGTTAACTTCTGTCACCAGTGTTTTCAATGTCTGTTCCAATGAGTTAATAGTGCTGTGTGTCATATCCCATATAATTTGACAAGTCCAACTCTGGACTTCCATCCACAACTCTGGCATGTTCTCCCTCAGAACATACTTCTATGCTCTCAGACTTGTATGTAGTAATCTCACCTCCTCATCCATACATACCTATGCTTCTTCATCTGTCCTAGTCTTGCCCTGTAGACACCTCTGATCCAGTGCCTGTCTCATTTAGAATGCCATTGGGCACTGCTATCATGCTCACTCTGGCCATGGTGCTTGACTGGGCCCACACTTTGGTAAGTATGCTATAAATTCATACCAAAAATCCAATTAGTTCATAGGAGGAAGGCCAGGCAGCAGTGGATATGCTGCCTAATATTCCCTCATTTGATGCTGCCAACAAGGTACTGTTTTTACACCAAGCACATAAGATGCAGGCTCAGAACACTGTTTTGCAACCCTTGTCATCTCTGAATATTGTGTCAAATATCAACTCGCTCATGTCAGTTCTTCTTCTTCAAACAATAGCTAATTTGTTGTCCACTGGCACTCATAATCCATTCGCCACCACAATTCCAACCACTCTGGCTCCAACAACATCAGTTCATTATTTTCTCAAAAGATCCACCTCACCTTTAGTTCTATCTCCTTCCCAGCTAATGTGATTTCTCCAACATGCTGAGAAGGAGCTCCATGTCGAGAATGCCACTATATATGAGCAGAGACTTGCTGGGCAGCATATTGGCCCTGATATTCTTTCTGAAATTGATGATGGGATACCCACTGTGGATATTGGAATCCTGGCTGGTGACATCGTCTGTCTGAAAAAGGGTTCAATCACCTGGTGGAATGGTCCTGATGCAAAACATAAGCATAGCAACACTAATTAGAGCTTAATGAGCCAATCAAGGTCACCTACTCATCAACCCCAAAAAAAGGTTGCTTATGAGAAGTTCCATGATAGTGGTGGCTGCTGCTTCACTGGACCTCTGATGGTTGCTGGGGATGAGGATGACAACATATTTAATATTACATGAAGTGTATCAAAGGAGCCTTGATACTAGTTATTAGTCCTAGGTGATACTCACGGAGAGACCGACATCTAGGATGCTAACGTTCGCAAGGGTTATGGGACTAAAGTTACCAGCGCTTGCTAGTCTAAGGTTGAAGGACTAAGGATGAAAGTTACTAGCAAGAGCTAGTCAAGGTAATCTCAAAGACTCAGAGATGTTGAACAATTGTTCAACCTAAGGGATGAGACTAGATATATGCTTGTATTGCATAGACCAAGAATAGGGAATACAAGGTGAAGATGATGTATTTATTTATAGCTATGAGTTGAGCACATGGACCAGCATGATATAAAAGGAAAAAGACTAAAGATAGAAATGAAGAGAACAGAAGGGAACATTGAAGAATAAAGTGACATCAATGGAACTTCAGAGAATCTGATGGAAGGTGGGAACATGTGTCATTGTGAGAAAAATGACATAGGAGAGGGAAGAGTCTGACTTAGAGATGTAGGAGAAGAATGGCATTAGTGTTGACTAGGAAAAGGAAGCTATTGTTGAAGATCAAAGTATGTCTCCATGTCTGTACATAGGAGAAGTAACAGAAAAGAAGAATGTGAGGGTAGAGTAGGAAAATTGTAACATTACCCCCATTGTACAATCGAATCCCAGGTTCGATAAAAAGACCTCACTCAGTAAGGGAGTTAAATGGAAGGGGTCGAAGGTCCTCCATAGATGGCAGTAGATTGCAAAGGGAATAGATGTTCAAACAGGCAATCATCAACAATGTGCCCAGGGGTAGCACAAACTCCACAATTATGGTGGGGGTAGGAGCATTCGGAATGTTCCCAGTTGTAACAATAGTTACATTGGAGAAATAGACATTGACGGGTTAGGTGACCAGGGACCGTGGTTTGGCAATGAGAGCAGGAGTATTTGGGGCAGTCCTCGTGATAATGACCTATGTGATGACACTGAAAGCACACAGTGTTGGGTGTGGCTAAAGGGATTCGGATGCAGTCAGGTTGAGGGAGTGTTTGGATCAGGAAAGACAGGATGTGATTGCCATTAGAAAGAGTAATGATATGTGGTTGGTCGGTGGAGATAGGGATGGTGGGCTTGTAATTAGTGTCAGAGTTCGAGTCCTGACTAGATTCGACAGCAGTGTAGGTTTCAGAGGGCAAAGGAGAGGAGAGTTGATCGGTGAGGGGAGGGGATACTGGGATGGGAAAGTTAGGATGAGGGGCAGAGAGTAAAAATTGTTCAACACATTCTAGATAGAAATCACACTGACCTGCATGAAATGAGAATCATGTGGGATCATGAATAGATAACATAGATTTTTTTATTATCATATGAAAGGCTATACTAAGGCCTACTCTCCTACCAAGTTTCAGACCAATCCAATGGTTAGTTAAGGAGATATGAATAAATATTCAACTACCACTACTATTACTAGCTTTTATCAGCTATACAAATATTCACATTTCTAATCATGTGACTGGTACCTTTATTCCCACACTTGCACAGCATAATCACATGACCCTTGCCTTGGTTAGGATGCTGCTAAAATTGCCATCCAATCACAGCATTGGCCATAAAAGTATAAGGTTTATATGTATTCACTTCACATTTTAGATTTAGCTAGCCCAGAACAAGTTAGACTAAATCAGTGTGAGTCAGAGTGAGTCATAGTGAGTCAGCACAGCCTTATGACTCAGAGTGAGTCATAGCACAGCCCCATGAGTCAGTATGAGTCATACTAGTCCATATTGGATGTACTTTCCTCCAGAGGCACCAATGACTCAAGAAAAGGGAATGGAATGGAAACCAGCACAGCCTTATGTAGAATAGCATAAAAGGAGGCAAGATTTGCCTGCAAGAATCATCTTATCTCATCCTATTCTATCTTAGAATCTCCTCTGAAGAGGGGAGAGAGAGAGAGAGATCACCTAGAAACCTGCTCAGAGTGAAAGAGGCTCCTCTGACAAACAGGAACCATAAGTGGTAGTGTTACTAAGCAGAAGAGTACTATCATAATAGGAAAGGAAACACAGCCACTAAGCAGAAAGGCACACCCTTTTGATCTAACCATATTAGTTACTAGGTGGCCACTAAGCAGAAAGGTACTGTAACCTAAATAAATCTAGTCTAGGAATATCTAGTATCTAAGGGATTAGAATCTTGCACAGAACTTGCACTCCAGTGACCCAATAAATAAGGTTTATCACAACCCATATTGACCACTGAGTGACCTGAATAGGAAGTTTCCCATGGTCAATAAGATAACAAATATTGCTATAAGGCCATAATATTCAAATATTAAGAAAAGCCTAGAAATACATTTCTAGCCTCAAAACCCTTGCTTGAAAAGCAAGTCAAGTAACTGAAATTTAGTAGCCTATCTCATCATAGATATGCTATCTCCAAGTCGAGCTTAAGAAGCCTAGACACCTAAGAAACCTACTCTACTAAACTAGTAGACAAAACCTATCTCCACTAAAGTGAGATAAATAAACTTTAAATAGCTAGGAACAAGCCAAATCCTTTTCTTAGGATCTAACCATTTGGGAAAGAAAGAACAACCGGTGAGCCAATTGACTAAACTATAAAACTCACTCACAAGCCAAATCTTTTGATTGATCTGGTAGATAAGTTGTCTATCGCCAGCTTATAGTCAGATTGGGGGCCAGAGGAATAGTTGAAGGATTAATTATATAGCCTAGCATCCTAGTCATCAACCAATTCCTGAAAAATCGACACCGTGTAGATCAATTCATATCAAAGTTCCCTCTCACTTTAATCTAGTTCCAATCTGGAAGCCATCTCATTCTTGTGCTTGCTACATATTTGCAGTGATAACAAGTGCCATACTTTATACACTCACACTTAGTCAGGCTTGCCCCCTCTGAGGCATGGTCAACTTGCCATTCACCCAAGAAGTATCAGCCCATATTTTGGGCTTCTGCACAGAGAGCTACATCTGTGGATTAGTGACAAAGCCTTTTTTCAGCATACCTGAGTCGATTCCCTCAGGACCACATAATTGGGAAACTAGGAAGGTGCCAGTTGTAGATCAACAAGAATTACATGGTCACATGTCAACAAATATGCAAAGGCATAACAGCCAGGAATCTTCTCAATGAGTTGAATAAAGACTTCAGGATATACATAAAGCTTTTGACAAAAAAGCCATGGGCAATGGATTTTCCACTCCTTGAGAAGATGAATTTGTGAAACATGAGTGGTAGGAATACAGGCAAGAAGAATACAAGCCCGCTGTACTTCATCAATCCTTGCCAGAATGGCATGTTGAAATTGAATAACCTCTTCTGACTGGAAAAAAAGAATATTGGACTGGCCTGAATCTAACATTGAGTAGGAGGGGATTGTGGAAGGAGTTGATGATGGAGTGGGTGAGGATAAATGAAAAGACTTGGATGAGTTAGACCCAGGCTCAGAGTCTGATAGCATGAGATTAGGCTCAATTTGAGCCACAATGGCATTCCAAAGCTCCATAGCTTGTGCTATCCTGATGCTGCTAAGAGCTGCTTGAAGGAGGCTCAAGGCTTTCTAATGTACTGAGGATCTGGACATACTGCAGGGAATGGCCAGAAGCAGGGGAACTGGCTAGATAACAGGACTTGGTACAGTTGACTCTCTTATAATCCATATGTCATATAACCCATACTCTCTGATAGCCCATAGAATTTTCCATCTCCTGAGTTAGTATGCAGGGATTTTGTATTGATAACCCATAACTCTTCAATAACCCATAATCCATATCAATTTTTGTTCATCATAATCCATACATGGACTCAGGATTAATCCCCCATTAGGAATTTTGATTATATAATGCTCATTTTTTTTACCTCCTAAGATGGCAAGAGTGATCCAAATGCCTCAACTTCTCAACTTCTCATGTTATGAAACCTGTTAAAGTTCTAAAAAAAAAGGCTTAACCAAGCTTCATCATCAGTTTCAAGAGCAAAAAGCCAAGCTTGAGGTTGAGCTAAAAGCTGGTTGGCTCATATTGGAGGCTGATAAGAACTGGCTTGATGGTGATGGAAATTTGATGGATGATGAAAGGGTGGTGGAGACATTGGACAGTGCTTCTGATTATGACAGAGGCCTTGGGAGGTTGGATTTATGAGACAAAACAATCATAGAGAAGCTGCAGAAACTTGCAGGAAATGGCAGGAAAAATAAAGCCCCTTTGAAGAAGTGGAAGTGTAAGGCTTTCAAAATTTCTGTTATTTAGGTGCATACTATACTAAGTCTGTTGTTTGCGGGCCCTGCTACTGGTGACACAGTCAACAATCCTGCATCTGGGTCTACTGGTGGAAAACCCAAACCCATTGTCATGGTGGGATCTCAGAAAAAAGAGAATGCAACACTTCAGCAAAGGATAGAAATTCTTGATTGATTAAATGCCAATGGTGCAGTCCAGAGTCAAACAGCAAACCATTTTCACACAGTCTATCCCAATCTCCAGATCAAGCAGCCACTGATCTCATCTTGGATCAAGGACAAAGCAAAGTGGTGGGCAGAGTATAAGAACAGCACAAATTCAGTATGTTCAGCCAAAAAGGTTCACCAAACACAACATCCAGAGGTCTTGGAGATGTTGGATCTTTGGGTTTCAAAGGCAATGTCAGACAAGCTGCTTCCTACTGGTGAAATCCTTCACCAGAAATGAAAAGCATTTGCTGATCTTGTGGGTGTGCCAGACGATGAATGGCTCAACTTGAGCAAAAGGTGGTTGAGCTGTTTTAAGGCATGAAATGGCTTGAAGAAGATAAAGCGACATGGTGAGGCTGCCTCCACACCTCTTGAGACTATTGCAAAGGAGCAGCTACATATTCAGGAGCTTATCAAGAAGAGAATTATAAGCCATGCAATGTTTTTAATGCTGATGAGACTTCCTTCTACTATGCATGAGTTGTCTTTTATTTTCATGTGCTGATTGGATGAAGTAATTATTTCAAGTCTAGTCTACTTCCAGATTGTGGACTTGCCAATATGCAAAATCCTGGCATTAAAGGAAAGAAGCACTGACTCACATATCTATTCACTGCAAATGCAGATGGTTCAAGAAAACTACCTTCTTTTATCATCGGAAAAGCCCAGAAGCCACAAGCATTCAAGAACAAAACTGGCACCCAACTTGGTTTCCACTACCAGAACAATGTGAAAACATGGATGATAGGTGCTCTCTACCAAGAGTGGCTGCTGGATCAGAATAGGAAGCTTAAGAGTGAGGGGCAGAAAATTTTACTTCTGCAGGACAACTTCTCAGGACATGTCATTCCAGAGACTCTCACCAACATACATGTCATTAACTTCAAGCCCAACCTCACTGCACATGTTCAACCTAACAATCAAGAAATCATTCATTGCTTCAAGGCCAAATATCATGTGGAATTCTTCCACCATGCAATTGAGCGCTATGAAGCTGATATCACCCCATCCCAGATCTATGACATTGATCAACTCCAAGCTATGCAAATGGCCAATAAGGCATGGAATGAAGTGGATACAACAATGATTCAAAACTGCTGGCATAAAGCAAATATCCTTCCCAACACCAATGTGTCGACACCATTGTTCCTTATTCAACCATCTCTTCCTATCTCATCTTTAATCCGTATAACAGATTGTGACTAAGACAATCCCATTATGCAAGCTGAGAACTCTGTCAAAGAGGTATTGGATGATTTGGAGGCTACTGGGGCCCTCCAACACTCAAACCGAATGAATATAGAGGAGCTTCTCAACCTGGCTGCCGAGACATCCAATGCTTTCAAAGCAACTGATGAAGATATCTATCAAGTGATAATGGATGCAAAAGCGGCATGGGAAGCAAACAAGGCAGGGAGTAACAAGATGGATGGCAAGTCAGACAAGCCAGTTGAACCAGTCCCCACATGCTGTGAGGTGCTCCATGGAGCATTAGCTTTGGAGAGATAGGTATATCAGGCAATTTGATGATCCATTCATGTGTAAGTTGGAGATGATGCTGGGCTCAATCAGAAAGAGGACCTGGGTTCTCGAGATGCAGAACATAAAGGAAACAAAAATCACTAGTTATTTTCCACCCAACTAACTCTGTATTGCTTGGTTTGAATGCATATAGATATTTCACAAACTCAATCTTGTTAGTGACCAACCACCTTCGGAACCCATACTCTTCAATAACCCATACCCTTGGACCTATCCCAAGGGGGTATGGATTATAAAAAAGCCAACTGTATATTTGAGCAACATTTATGAATTTCAAGTGGAGATTGAATTTGCTGCACCAATGAGCAGCCTTGGTTTTGTAATGTTGCTGCAACACTATTGTCATAGGTGTGTTCAATAACTTTAAGTGGAGATTAAACTGCCCAGACTGTTTTGGAAATGTGCTGTGCAGGAGGTACTGGATGTTTTTGGCAGTATGCTGTGCTGGGGTTGGATTTGTCAGATTACCCCAAATTACCTTGCTTGCAAGATCTCTCAGGTGTAGTCTCAAACCTCCTGTCTGACAGAACAAATAATCACAAATACTATTTAAATGGTAGCAAAATTGCCAAAAAAGTTGGCAAAATGTAAAAAGTGGATACTGTATGTCCTGCATTATGGGAAAGCTGAGGGTCTCAGAGGGGGTTCACATATCCCCTGGATTGCAGTGTATATCTCAAACCATCGTGTCATCTTTGCCTGAGGTCCATAACTGTGCTCTTTTCTTTAGTCCTGCTGCTTATGGGTTACTGTAGGAATCTTTCTTCTGAGCTTGGATTTCAATATTGTAGAGTGTGGGTTGATGGAGTCTGTGCGAAGGACTGACAGTGGTCTCCTTTTTGCGGCTGCTGAAGTTATCAGTATTGATGGTGTATGAAGTTGCCCAAGATTTTGACACTTTTTCTATATTGCACTTTTCTGTACACTCATGACTTACTCTGTAATGATTTCCAAATGGTACTTGATTTTGTTCATGCACTCCAAGATGTGGCTGGTTTGACATGAGTGGGATCATTGCATTTTAAGTTCTGTCATATGCTGTTCAAGATAAGCTAGTTGCTTCTTCCTTTAATTATTGCATCAACTCTCTTCAGCCCATGAATGATAATGACTTGGATGGAACAGTACTGCTTGCCCAATGGCTGGTTTACAACAATACAGCAAAGAAGCTTCACATCTGATGGGAACAGCTTTCTGTGCTATTCCTGTTCTGGCTTACAATGTCAATGACCAACTGATCTCCCCAGCTCAATACTGTCAAAAGCTGTCTGGGGCTTTGTCCAAAATCAGTTTCCATCTATCTCACATGAGCTTTAACTTGAAAGACTCCTTTGTGGCTGACATATCCTGTATCTATGTTCTTCAAACCCCTTCTGCTGCTTCCTCTGAGTCCAAATGAAAACTTCCTCAAACTTTCCTGGATCCTCATGTTTAGTCCACTCAGTCTTGCATCTTTCTGCATTATTGACATACACACATTCTTGTGATTTGTGACCATGTAAAATTTTGCTTTTTTCTGTTTCTGTTCTTCTTGATCCAGGTGGGTGGGCAGGTTTTCACCTCCATTCCTATATAGTTCTGCTGTCTGTCCTTGCTTTTCTCACCAAATGCACACATTAGCTTGTTGTCTTTCATTTGATCAGACTACGTCTCTGACGAGCCCACATGCAAGCAAGGTATGCGCCGACGGTCAGTCGGCACTTCCCGAGTTTGGAGATATGCTGTGCCGCGGAAGCATCCGAACGTTCAAGCGGAGATCCAATTTACGCGCTTGGTCCAAGCACAACTTTTTAGCGTACTAGTCAGCCACTAGTTGGCTCGGCTAGGTATTTGAGTACCACTACTATCAGGAGTCTGGCGCCGCTACGGATCGAGTTACTCAAAAGTGTGTCTACCATCCGTCTTGCGCTTTTCACACAACCAAGCACGAGAAATTCATGTTGACGTTTCTTGAAACGTGGCAGAACCTTGCTCCATTTCCCGACCCACCACGCCCTCGCGTCTGGTCCAGGCGTCAAATTCGTCTGGGTTGATCATGTCCCCCACCTCATCACCGGCAGCATCCTCGACCTCGCCCTCGCCGCCAATGTCACCTGCACTCGCATTCCCGGGTACGACCGCGACGCCACCCTCCCGCTGGTCACCCCAAACCGGCGACAATGAACCGCCAACATCGCACGGGGGATCTTGGCCCACTCCCCCCGCATCACGCGGACGTTTGCAACAGAGTATCGGTTGTCGAGCGCGGCACCATACGAAGAGGCAAATCCGTTCCCTGCAGCACTGTTGGACGCGTTGGGGGGGTACGTTTATATCGTGAAACGGGTTAAGTCCGGCATCACTCCACGCGTGCATCGTGCATCGACGCACGATCCCATGGGTTCCCGAGGACGTTGGTATGTTTGGGGGGAGCGGAGCCGTTGTTAGATTCGAGTCGGACGTTGTGGTGGAAGGTGGCAAGGGATATGGGGGAGGGAGAGGGCAAATGACAGGTAGCTTTTTTTACGAGGCCAAGGATGCACTGCATCTGTTGTTTACCTGGCATGGGCCCGGGGTTGGGGAAACGTTGACAAGAATCGCTTCGTGAACGGCCGGGATGCAGACTCGGAGTGGCCATAGCTAAGTACTGCAGCGCACACAAACAGGACTAAACGTTTTAATAGCACAACAATCAGATAATTATCTCACGCGCTCGAACCTGATCCTGCTGTAAGTAGAAGACACGAATTCAAAGCTTCCTGATGATCATGAAGATCCGTTCTAAGATCTAGGATGTGACTCAAAGTCAAAAATTCCATTGCTGCAGCTCGCCCATCGGCTCTCCGCATTCGTTCAACTTTCACTCCATGGTACGACGTTACCACTCTCCAGCGCTTTCAGCAGTGCTTCCTTCGGCCTCCGTTTGTACAGAAGAGGCTTCGGACGTGGCTGGCACTTTGAAAGAATCAAGGTGCGGCTACGTGACCCTCGAACAATAATTTTGTGGTTGTTCAGGGTCGCTCCACTCCGATACCGTTCGGATCCTCGCCCTCCCATCACAGTTCTCAAAAGAACTCTTGGCCTTCAAATATTCTCGTCCTGGCTCTTCGCAACATTTTATTGCGTCGGCTGTTGCGGCGATCTATACCACGGAGATCATTGCATCCATGTACCTTGCACGTGTCGTTCTCCTTTGGCGTGACCTATCTTGGCCGTACCGATGGATCATCGAATGTACTCAAAGTACCGAGTCCTACAATTGTTTTTCGTTGGAATGGTGGATGTGGATGTACTGCGTTCCCCCCTTTACCCACGTCATCGAGGGTCTCTTGTGTCAAGGTGACTCCGTGAACGGTACACTGACGTGCCACTCCCCACCTCCCAGCCATCGGTAACCAATTGACCACCTGCGCGTCCAGCGAGCTCGTCGTGATCAAACCATTTACGGAGACGAGCTGCAGCGCCGACATGGACCCGTATATCTCCTTTTCAAGCGGATACCCCACCAACCCGAACGCGACCGCCAGTGCGAGTCTGGTCCCTTCAAGACGACGGATGAGTTTTCGCTATTTTAAGCTTCAATCTGTCGTATGGATTTTGGTTTCGTGATTGGGTCGACGTGCACCTTTCAAAAAAAAAAATCGCAATCCCTCACGCAAGTAAAGCAGTGGTCGGGTTTAGAAGACATGAACCCAAGCCATTACAGCGACTTGGGGAACAGGCAACGTATACTTTGTTATCTTTCGTTCACTGGTTGAATCGAACCAACGTTCTGTTTGCAGACAACGATTACTTACTTATCAGATACTTATTTCACGAGGCGTGTCATAGTTTGAAGCTACAAAACATCGACAAACCGTGGTCCATTCAATAACTAGTCATGATACATCTGTGTGTTGTTTACAGGATAGCGATCTGCCAGCGGAGAAACGCGTCTCGTCAAGAGGGAGACGCCGTCAAGCGCCAACCGCTTGTGCAACCCGACCCAACTCATCCCTCTCCGCAGATTCGGAGGGTTCTACAGGAGGTGTCGCGTTCTCCCGATCACCCCCGGTATCTGTGGCATCAGGAATCTGCATTTTCTCAAGCTCCTGAGTGACGAACTTCACATGAGCGTTGAAATTCATTGTAGCGCTCAGTACACCCCTAGCGAGCGAGTTCAAGTTGAACGTGCGTAGATCTAAAAGGGCTGAAAATAACACCTCACCTGATGATCCCCTTGTGGTCAATGACGAACGTGGTGCGAGCGTCAACCAGTCCTAACAATCCCCGTCCAATTTGGTATGCCTTGTGTGCGATTTGGTCTGTATCGCTCAAGACGGGATACTGCATGAACCAATGAGCGTCATCCCACCGCGACTTGCGTTTCAGGAAAAACTCACGGGGAGCTTGTGCTTCTCGACGAATGCTTTCTGCTTCTCCACTGCATCGGAACTGACACCGACGACCAGAACATCGGAATGCTTATATATTTCCTTTTCTATTATAGGGGACGGTGAGTAGACATGGGTCAGGGCGATTTCTTGGGCGAGACAGTACACACCAACTAGGGCATCACGGAATTGGCAGGCCTCACGGGTGCAACCGTAGGTACCTGCCCATCGCAAACACATGAGATCTGCGCTGCCCCCTCATGGAGCACCGCTTACCGGACTCGGGGTAGAAGAACAACGCGATTGGCTTCCCAACGGGCTTACCCTCCTGCTCAGGGGGGAACTTGAACACAGTGCCGTTTGAATCCGGTATACTGAAGGACGGTGCAGGCTTATCGATGAGTGGGTGTTGAGGAGCCATTCTTAGAAGGCGAGTTCAGAGATGTTCGTGTTAGGAACCTGACTGGCGAGTGGTCACTGGGAGAACGGTGACAAGGGTTCGGACTGGGTCCCTATATTTGGGCAACAGATTGTACTGCATATGTTACACTCTCACACCGACATGACATCGACAAATAGAATAGTGGAGAAATTGGTGGCGCGAATTTGGCGCGAACACCGATAAAGTGCGAACATGCTCGATTGTGTAGGTCAGATTATATCCGAGGGGTAATTGGCGGTGAGACTTTGACCCGGGGTTGGCGATGGTAAGCTGAGTGCATGCAACCAAACCTGGAATGATAGACTCGTGATTACATCTTGCCAGGCGTACTTGCAAGCTTGAAGCTTGATCCACCGATTAATCGCCATAGAAAAGCCGAGCCTGGGTCACTCTTCACAATGGAGGCAACAGATCCGTCATATTGACGGGAGAAAAGGCAGTGGTTTTTTCGCCATCACACTTCTTGGTGGACGGTTCGCTCCACTGAGCCGCACACTGCAATGCTTGATATCGGGTAGTAGGTAAAACTTGGAAACAGAAAAATACCATGGGAGAAGAAGCATGAGAATGGGTACGCTTTGATGGCACCTGGGACCCGACCCGAGGTAGATGCCCATTTTCGATTATCCATGACCCACGTTCCAGCCCTTCGGGGGTGCAGACGAGGCCTGGGATAGGGTTTTATCCGTTCCCACCAAGCATGATGATCGAGGTGATGAGAAACAAGATCTCATCAAATTGACTTTACAAGAGGATGTTAAACCCCAAGGGGCCATATCCACACACGCAACTGAACGAATGTGACGAAGTCAGGATCCTGATCTGTTCAGAGAAAGACACTTTCCCCTTGATATCCAAGTGGTACCAAGAAGCCAGTGACACAGGATTTCGGCAAGATCACCTGGATTTGGATTATGTCAAAGGCACCGGCAAACGCGTTCAGGAACTCGCACGTACTGTATACTGGCCTGCGGGAGGTCTCCTCGAGAATCTGGTACAGCATGGTAGACGGCACCCATAAGATTTATTGACAAGACTTGCAGCCTTCTCGTGAGTAAAATATGAACCATATGATATTAGGGCCAGCAAGGAGCGCGAGATTACTCTAACATTTGTACGCGTTCTCACACGAGCGCATGGTTCATGGGGTCTTACCATGCTACAGGATCAACTCAGCTACCGTCGGATCCGAGTTCTCGTGCTATGGAGATGCTATGCAGAGATTGATGGGTTAGTTCAAGGTTTTGGTGGACTCATTGCCTCTGAGGAAATATTATTAGCAGGGCAGACAGAATGTTTATAACAGAGCATACCGGCATTCAGTTCCGCGAAGCGTTGGCCAACACGTTCGGAGTGCTTTAGAAACTTGTCTGAGCAATTAAGGACACACTGCTCCTATAAATTGCGTCAGTTTGAATGATGGGATGGGGAGACGAAAGCGGAACCTCTTTAGAGGAGAGAGCCTTGCTGGTGAAATCATTACAACATGAATTGAAACATCTCTCCACGAGGCCGGAGTAAAGTCGCAGGAAGTCTTGCATCTAAACACGGTAATGAGGGGGGTCTTGAGAGCGGAATCTTCTCGCACCTGTTTCTTTTCAATGACCTTTGTCATGTGAGCCTGTTCTGCAGAGTTGAGCTGTGAGAAATCCATGCTGAATCGAAAGTGGAGTAACGGAAAGAAAACGGGAAAACAGAGATGGTTGAAAGGTTCAACGGTTGCACTCAAAAGCACGTGCCCGCTTTCCCAATCGTGGCGTGGAAGTGAATTCACGATAATGACTCGGTACTCATCGGAAACTTGACAAACGGGTCGTCGCGACCGTTTTTTCTCAAGTCATCTCCATCCCTGAAGGGGGGATATCCAAACATCTGGTACTGACCCCGTCGACGACGCCACTTCTTGAAAAGACCTATATAGCCCTCTGTGCCAGAAAGTAGGTCCCCAATACACTCCGGTTGATTGTTTCGTCTTCAACAGATCGATTCATCACCGCCTTTTTGCAGTGGACCTCACTATGGCTCTACCTTACAAAGATGCTCTTCAACGACTTGAAAACCGTCGTGTCAAGGCAACACGACCCTTGATCCCTCCTCAGATTCTGCAGGAGGACCTACCGTTGTCAGTGATCAGTTTCACCCCGCTTTTGCTCGCTAATGCACCACGACATTGATTCAGGACTTTCCTCTCTGCGAACACCGTCCTAGAGGGACGTCGCGCAACCGAGAACATACTCCGGGGAGACGATGACCGTTTGATGGTTGTGGTCGGGTAGGCCCTCTTCCACGCAGTTTAGTCGCGTCACTCATGCGATTCCTATAGCCCATGTTCTGTTCACAACGTCGATGCTGCAATCGAGTATGCAAAGCTACTCAAACTCTACGCGGACAGCGCCAAGGATGATCTCCACATCGTCATGCGTGTTTACTTTGAAAAACCACGGACAACGCTGGGCTGGAAAGGCCTCATAAATGACCCGTACGCCATGTTTATATATTCAGTACTCCTTTCTCATACGCTATACACGGTCAGGGACATGAACTCGAGTTTCCATATCAACAAGGGATTGCGCATGGCCCGCAGATTACTCCTGGACATTGCCAAGCTGGGATTGCCAGCCGGATGCGAATTTTTGGACACCATTTCACCTCAATATACAGCAGATCTGGTCTCTTGGGGGGCAATTGGTGCCCGAACGACTGAATCACAAGTTCATCGAGAGTTGACTTCGGCACTCTCCATGCCGACCGGTTTCAAAAATTCCACAGATGGCTCGGTAGGGATCGCGATTGATGCCTGCAGAGCCGCTCGGAGTGGTCATGTGTTCCTTAGTGTCGGAAAAGAGGGCCTGAGCAGTATCATAGAAACGGAGGCGAGTCTTTCCATTTTTGTCCCCCAGTCGTACTCAAATTGAGTAGGGGAACCCCGATGTTCACGTTATTCTTCGAGGAGGGTCAAAGGGACCTAACTATGCTGCAGAATACGTGCGAGATTGCCACGAAAAGCTCAGCAAGGCTGGACTGCCTTGCAAGATTATGGTAAGGCTCCTTGGAGTTCTCCGAAGGCTTGATCCAATATTTATACCGCGGGCAGATTGACTGTAGCCACGGAAACAGTCAAAAGCAGCACCGAAAGCAAGTAGAAGTTGTCGAGGACATTGTGAGCAGATGACTGCCCTTTTTGCTTCCTCCGACTTACTCTCCGTGCTCCCGGAGGTGCAACAACTGTCTTCCGGGGACACGTCCATATCTATCATGGGTGTCATGTTAGAGTCCAACCTTGTTGAAGGACGACAAGACATTCCTCCCAATGGACCAACTGGACTGAAGTTTGGACAGTCCGTAACGGATGCGTGCTTGTCCTGGGAGATGACTGTTCCAGCCCTTGACCACTTGCGGGAAGGTGTGCGAGCGCGCAGAGAGCTTGTGGCACGGAATGCGGAAGGATATGTGATAAACGGTGTCAAGGACGTCAGGCTCAATGGGCTCAAGACTGCTAACGGTGTCAACGAGGCCAACGGGGTGAATGGTACACAAGTGCACTAAGTAGCGTGTATGAGAGAGAACGACGATCTACGTTGGAATTGTATTTGTGAACCGAGATTGTGACGTCATCCAATGTAACACATTGACATTATACGCGGTCGCTCCTCTGACTCCATTCAATTTTTTTACAGACTTTTTGTTGTGGTTTGCCCCGAGGGTAACCAAGCCTAGCGTGCTCGTATCCGTCAATGTCCGGTGTCGTTCTTGCTCCTTTGAAAACATGTTGTCGTGTCTTCTCATATCCAAGGGCAGCATTGATGGTGGGTGTAAATTTTCCCTTACAGGTTGCAGCGCTTGAATTGCGGTTGGCAGGTCACCTTCCTGGTGCTGTGTTTACTGGCAGAGACTATACGATGGAATCAAGAGGGACAGCCTCAAGCTCGCCAAGACAGCTTTGACTTCGCTGCAAGCGACCTCGTCAAGTCCATACTTTCCTTGTCCATATGGCTTGTCTGCCGGCAATTCCGAGATATACACTCCTTATCGACTATCGCTGTCGCAACTGGTGGTTCCTCCGAATCACACCTTCCAACGCGTAACGTAGCCTTTCACGAGCACGGACAAGGATTTCCCATCTCCAGGAGTTGCTCTAATTGCCGAGAACCATATCCTCGATCAAATATAGTCACTTCATCCCTTGGAAGCGTGCGACTGCCCCTGTCTATTCTCGTCGTCGCTCTGGTCTACGCTCTCCGTGCTCATATCGTACGTGCACTCGGCTAAAGCTGGCTCCTATTTAACGGATGCATTGACTAAGAATGTATCCGTTCCCATAGGATCTCAGGACTTGCGAGTTCGTCGACCCTTTTACTCTGTGCCTCGCTTTCCCTGTGACAGTTCTGGGCATCCTTTCCATTCAGCGAATCAATTCCTGGAAAAATTTCCCTTCCTCTTTCTGGCATGCGACTGTCCTCCAAGTTCGTGGTGTCTAGATGTCGCTTTAGAATGCCAAGCTTACTCTAACGTCAGTTTGCAGGGTTCTTCATTACTAGGGTAAGCCAACCTTAGAAGCCTGACTGCGCAGTGTCGGCTAAGTTGTTGATCAACATTCGAAAGGAGGCCCTTGTTGGCTCGGTCCTCCCACCCTACAGTCTTTTGTTTGCGTTCGTTCTTTGCAACTCAATGTGGATCTCTCTCGTTGACCTGGTTCGTAATTCACTACAAATTTCGAAATGTCTAATTACACGGGTAACTAGATTTATGAGCTTCATCGCTCGCCAGCCGTTCATCTCATCAACACTGCAATATTCGTGCAATCGTGCCTCGTACATTCTTTATTGTTTATATTACTTCCATCACATGGCATCTCGCATTCATACATCAATCGTTTCGCAGCCACACTACAAGCGTTGCCTTTAATTGAGGCGGCAAAAGACATCGTAGCAATATTTATTATACAGCGTGAGTGACTGGCCATTCACTGATGCTACTACGAACCTATGCCTCGCAGAATATGGTGCGGTCACTCAGGGGATTCTTATTTCCTTGGCGTCGACCTTTCTGATTACCGTTGACACGTGGAAGTTTTTTGAAGCCCCGTATTCCGCATTTCTTGGATGTCTGATCGCCATCCTTGGATCTGGTGTATTTGTTCTCGGTGGGAAACACGCAGACGAACAGCAGACTCAGCATGACCTCTTGTTTTCGGTAAGCCTCTCATTCCGAAATACCAGAAATTTGTCGTTGAATGTATGGATCACAGGCTCGTCGATGCTTTGCAGCTGTGACAATATGTTTGGTGGCATCGGGATACATTATCGTGGTTATCTCCCAGAACTCCGGGACTAATTCCTCCGACTTGTCCTCCATGCAAACAAAGTTATCTGGTCTATCGCAGAGTCGTTCCGACTGCCGTTCCCCGGAATCATCGACTCTAACTCATGCGCAGACTATCACTAATTATACTCATTTCAACAACGTCCTACTCATCGTGTTTTTTAGCCACGCCAGGTATGATGCCAACCTGGACTTTCATAGAGAAGTGTACGCGGAGTATTTCCCGAACGTGAGTAGCTAGAACAGTAGGATCTATCCTCGCGATGAGTGATATACTTAGATCGTTTATATCGGCCCTGCAAGCCGCGAGGATAAAGGGTTTGCTCATTCCTACGATGTCCTTGTTGACTCGTTTCAATCGGAAGAAGATCTCCGCGACCCCTTTTTTTATAGGATGGCAGGGCGGGTGAGTTCACATCGTTATCTCAGTACCGGAGTAGGCAAGTCCTCATCATTCGCCAAGATGGCCCACCACATGCTCTACACAGCTTTGCGAGAACATGGCTGCTATGATGGTTATCTCTGGGTGCCTTTCGATACACTCCTTAATATCCCTCGACTCCAGGGATTCAATCAAAGCTTGTTTTGGTACCATTCTCCTTGGGCACAGCCCGTTCCGAATCCCGCTCTTGGCGACCTAACAGAACCCGTCCTGAACATCAGCCGACATGCCCCTCCTGCGATGATCTCTCCCGATACATCTATCAATCTCACAGAAACATGGAGGGGCTGGGGCCCTGATTGGTGGTAAGTCACCAATAGAGGCCAGATCATCGCACGGCTGAATAAGTTGTCTCTCCGACTTTAGGTGGGGGTAAGTCTCACGCCGATTACCCCCTATGGTCGTCATCGTTGACTATTTTACTATCTGATAGCGACCCTCATGTGGGCGTGTCTGTATGCATGAAAGCTTTTCGCAAAGTTCCCGAGGCTATGCGTGTGCACCTCGCTGAGCTCAATAACGGACAAACGAGGCTTATCGGTGGCTCCGCGGATACGCTGTACATTCCGGGCCGGCATCGCGGGGCGTTCATGGACGTATTAGCGTTGTTCCTCGAGACCGATTGTTTTCTGGAGATTGCGATGCCGACGACCGTCCATCTCGTCGTTACCCCCGGGGAATCGATCCAGTTCGTGGACCATGTGCGTAATTTCTCCCCCACCCCTCTCTCTTCCCGATCGGCGACTGAGTTTTGTATACCAACAGTGGTGGATATACCAACCTCCGTTCAATACGTCGTTCGTGAGGCAGAAATGGGCCGAAGGCTACGAGGTGGACACGTTTCATACTTTCCACTGGGGCGAACGCGGCGAGGACGGCATCTGGCGAGGTGATCATCGTCACGTTGCAGACGTGCGTCATCTCCTACGAGAGTCGGCAAACCGACAGGGCCTGGATGACACGTTTCCGGTGAACCTGGGTGGTCAATGATGACACGATGCACGCCAGATCTTGTTGGGCCAGTAGCCCCTTTTCGATACCGTGTAAATGTCAACCCCTACCCAGTACTCGGACTATCATGCACACGAATGGTCGACATTGTCTTTAAAGGACATGAATCTGAAAAAAAAAAAAGGACGTGAAGTGAAGCTCGTGAGAAAGTCCGTTACATTCATATAGACAATATGATACCGGCGACGAACGATAAGGATGATACGGATAACGATAGGTGATGCCCCGAGCGAGAGGAATCTGCCCTACTAGAAATGTAGACGTTCGTGGAGGTACCACGAAAGCTGAATTCCATGACTGGCTGTAAAGTTGTGGCATCCGGACACGACGACGTTCGTCAGCGTCTCGTTGGGCGTGGCTGCATCAGTGTAAGCGACCCGAGCGCTGAGCGCCTCTACCAAAGCATCTCCTGAAAACTGCTGACATCCAAAGAGCTTGAGCGTTGTCAGCTGCGGGAGACGGACCCGGAAACGGCCATCGCCGGACCCGGGGACGGTCTCCATGGGTCCAGGTTTGAAGAGTTGTACGACCTTGTTGGACATGTCGGATCCGACGATGGAGAACTGCTTCAAGTATGGCAGTCTATCGAAAACCCATCTAAAATCCTTTGTGCGCATGTCCGAAAGATCCATGTCCAGAATCTCGAGGGGTGGTTGCGAACGTGAAATGAACTTCCGGAGACCCATGCCGGTGTGGTGGTCACTCCAGGGGGACTGGGAGAAGTCGTGGGCTTCGTCGTCGCTGTCGCCACACTCTTCCACGTGATAACCATCCAGAAACACGTCCATGTTCAAGTTTCGAAGATGGAGCTCTCTGAGGGCGGGGAGGTGCAGATGTGAGAGGACACTGCGCTGGATGCAGATGAGGTCCAATAAGAGGGTGTGCAATCTTGGGAGCATGACGACGATTGGCAAGGTGTCCAGGATCCCCTCCTCATAGGAGAGGCCATGCAAGTAAAAGTGTTCGAGATTAGGACAGCGAGCAAGGAAGCTGAGCAGCTCGGGGGAACGGACGTTGTGGGCGGAGGACTCTGAGATGTCGAGAGAGGTGAAGTGAAGCGGGTTAATAAAGAGTGACGAGGGGAGACCGGAAGCCGTTATCTTCATGGAGACGTGTCGGAACGTGCTTGTTCCGCAAGAGAAGAAGATGTTGTCATCGTCATCTCCGTCGGCGTCGAAGGGAGTCTTGAGGCGGACATCAAGGTGATGAAGGACGCGGCGAGGGGCGGACAGTGTGAGATCGGACAGTGTGGTGTGCGTTGTGCGGCCTTGAAATGATATTCTGCAATCCATCCAGCGAGATAAATGGGGTAGAAAACAAGACATGATTGGGAGGAGGCGATCAAAGTCGGCAAGTTCGACATCGACGCGGAAGGGGAGGGGATCTGAGCGAGCGATCCACAGCTCGGCTTGAACTTTGATGGAGGTAATACAGCGCCAGGGTTTGCTGACGATGATGAGCTGCCATGCTCTGGGGGAGGCGATACAGATGTCCCTCCAGAGCTTACAAACTGTACAGATGATAAGGGGTGTCAACGGAGCGCCTGAATGAGACGAAGATACGAATATCTCGATGAGTAATTCTGGAGGAAGAGAACATATCGATGTGGACGGCGCTGGACAGGGCGTGATGTCGTCCATGGCACAGGAAGGTTAATATTAATGGTGGTGGTTCAGTTCAGTCTGAACATTATTAAGTACGCAGGGTAGCCGAGTACTAGCACACCAACCACATCGGCACGAACATGGACGTTCCAACGAGGAAGAGATTATCAACGAATGGCTTGACCATCTCGTCCCCTCTTCTTGGCAGGTGCTCATTATGAAGGTCGTTCAAGTATGGGCGTCTGTGCTACGCTACTGTGCTCGCCTCGTCAGTCTCTTCGTTCCTGGTGTCTCGGATATACATAAATCGTCTAATGTTGGATGCAGGGACTGGGATTATGGCGGTGAACATCACTTTGAACATTGAAAAACATGTACGGTCGAATTTCATGACGGTCGAGAGTACTTGAAGCCGCCCACTAGCGGTTCAATGGGACAAGCCGCTGACTAAGCAGAAAACTGCACAGACAGTAGCTGAGCTCAAACTCTAATTATCTTGTACACACACGCCACCGCCGTGCTCGACGTTCCGCGTATATCTCCTCAACCTCATCCCCGCCGTTTCTCATCATGCCAGGCGTAAGGGACATCAGGTGCGCTTTCAAAAATCGCTGTTCACTTTCGGAACTAACCCTCACGCTTACCCTGATCAGCGCAGAAGCATTCATCGTAGCATACGCATCCCATCTCAAGCGCTCCGGCAAGCTCGAGGTGCCAACATGGGTCGACCTCGTCAAGACCGGCGCTTTCAAAGAGCTTGCACCTTATGACCCAGACTGGTACTACGTTCGTGCAGGTAATCCATCTCCAACATGTCGAAATGTCCCCCACTCAACTTCATCACCGATATGTAGCTGCCCTCGCACGGCACATTTACCTTCGCAAAGACGTCGGCATTGGCAAGCTTGCAAAACTCCATGGTGGCCGCAACAGACGTGGTAACCGTCCCTCACACCACGCCAACGCCTCCGCTTCCATCCAACGCAAGATCTGCCAATCCCTGGAGAAGATCGGTGTCCTCGAGCAGACTGATAATGGTGGCCGGAGAATTAGCCAGGACGGTCAACGCGACTTGGACCGAATCGCAACAGCTGTTGTTGAAGCTGAAAAGGAGGATGAGGACGAGGAAGAAGAAGAAGAGGGTGAGGAGGAAGACGAAGAATAAATGGATGGTCCCCAAACATCCCCCGCATATCCCGGTCCTCCGCATGCTCTTGCCATGGTTGCCCATGATTGTTCATTTTGTGATGATATGGTATGATGCATGCACACCTCAAAAATACAGCATTCTATTGCTTCTCTAATCTTCGTGCTGTCACCTAACCTAACACCCGACTGTATGAGTTCCCCACTCATACCTCCCAACGAAGATTGTAGCCGTGCCGAAACGGATGTCTAGTTTCACTGTGACCAGTAAACACCGTGAATTTCAGAATGACTTTCAGTGGGTTGGTAGGTACTCTGAAGTGTTTGAACCTCGCACTCAAACCAGGCAGTACCTCACTCGGTCTCTCACTGAACTCGTTGAGATTGGAAACTATGGATATACACACAAGGTACCAGAGGAACACTACAATCACATAGGCAAACGTAACGGCAACTTACAATGAGCAATCCGATGGGCCACCTGACCAAAAACAAAGTACCAAGGCCCACGGTCATCAGCCCGGGGGTTCAGGTGAATGCGCAAGAAGTGGTGTACTTCGGTTGCTCATCGACAGCAATTGTTGATCCCTTTCACCATGATAACAAGAGATGTCGGCTCGAGTGCGATAGATGAAAATGGATCAACCACTTAGCCTGTACATGCCGGGGGAGATCATTGAAGACGAAAGTTGTGAAGAGCAGTGATTAATTCTATAATCCCGTACATCCAGTCCGAGATGGTTGAATCGAACCACAGTATAAACTAGCCTCCGAATGTGTAAAGTCTGTTAAAGAGGCATCATATAACAGTGTAGGCGAATGGCACTTAGCAAATGAGCTAGAGACAACGAGAAGGGGGAGCTGCGATGAAAACACACGTGTGGCGTCGCAACAGTGTTTTGACACTCGGAACGTGAAATGGATGGAGGGTTTCGCATGGCGAAAGATATCCACTGGCGGCAAGACAAACTATAGCAAGGCACGGAGTCGGACCCGAACATTGGTCAATAGATCTCGCGTTCATGACACCTGTTTACGATCAGACGGATCAGCAGAGTGGACAAGACGACGGTGGACACCCTGTCAGAGGTGTTGCCAACTCCCCCCGAAACGACCGCCTAGGGATGGGAAACAACGTCTGAAAGCATCAGGTGACCGAGCTCGAGCGTTTGGGCCTGCATGGGTGCATGCATTGTGGCGAGAGCTGCCATGGAAACTGGGTGGTAAGACTAGGATGGTTTGAAGGGGTAGTTCCTGGTGGCGAAAACATGAGTAAAGGGTTTATGAAAGTGTTGGGAGAGCATGGATTGGTTGGACCCACAGATAACACTTGCCGTGGTAGGACGCATGGACGAAACTAATTTCGGTGATTCTCAGTCAGGGGGGACAAGCATACATGCAAATCCGCCGCACAACCTGGGGCGAGAAGGCACTCCATACACGCGGGGAAGAGTTGTAGAAATAAAAATAAAAATTGCCCAGAACACGTATACCGAAGTAAGTCTGTAATTGACAGATGCGACCGCGACCACGCACGCCGCACCGTGTCCGCACCGAAAACGATCGCCTGCTAAATAACTCTAGAACCACGTGGAGAAGGCCCACGTCGCGTCGACAACCCCAGAAAGATGAGTTGTGCGAGGTTGCGGGCCCCGGACTAAGCGGAGGCTCATATTTTTTTTGGGACAAGAACCGTCGGCAACCTGGTATTGAAAGAGAGGCCCAGACCTTTCTACAGCATTAAGCCGGATGGGACAACCGATGAGTATCCAGAAGAGAAGCTAGAAGATATCTTTTGTTCCCAGGACAGTGGCAAACGCAAGATGAAGTAGGAGACAACGGAATTCGAGTGTATGAAGCGTCTTGAACTCTGCAATGGACATCTCGACGAGGCGCATGAGGTAACCACTTGCAGGATGTAGCACGAATTCTGAGTCCCATATTTTCTTACTTTGCGCAGAATACGGCGAGTTGGACAAAACTTGTCGTGGATAGAGTCTCGCAGCGTGGACACGACAAGCATTCACAGACTGCGCTTGGAAACGACGGAAAGTTTCGCAGGCGTTGACTGTTTATAATTACCTGGTCGTCGCAACGAGGTCACATAGCTGGAGCCTGGGATCCGCATGCTTAAGAATATGCGCCAAAGACACGAGTGTGCGAATTCAACAGACCACATTGAGAAGAAGGAAACGTGTGTATGGAGTATATTTGCGTACCACGAGTAAACTGAAACACGTTGTTCTTCCACTCTTCGAAACCGACAACTGTGTACCATTGGTGAGGATGTTGTCGACGAACACTGGTGGGTAGCAGCTCCGAGTGTGATTGAGCAATGCTGACATTCCGATAAAACCAAACAATAGTCCTTGACACCGGTCGCTCTGGCCAGGTATTCGCAGTCGCGTTCCAGCCTGACGGAAAGCATCTTTTAGGCGGGAGTGTCGATGGGATTCGACAATGGCGACTATCAGATGGTCAAGAGATCACAAAGTCAACAGGAATGTTGATGTATGCCATTCCTGTGTCGAAGGATGGCAAATGGATAGTGTGTGGGACTGAGGAGGGGGCAAGCGTGTGGGACGGAGGGATGCGTGAAAAGGTCATCCGAGTCAATGTGGATAGAAACTGGGTGTGGGCAGTGGACGTTTCCCCAGATTCGACCCGATTTGCCACTGGGACTAACCCTGATGCGAGCATTTGGAGCATCGAACGACTCGTTGGCCCACTCAAGCATGACATGGCCAATGGAATCAAATTTTCCCCGAATGGCGAGTACATCCGACTGCGTGCTATGGTGGCTCGATCCGCATTTTCGACAGTCGCAATATTGGTGACAAGCTCATCACCATCGAAACCACTGGACGACTTGACGGGAAAATTGTCATTCGTCACCTCAACAGTGGGCTCACAGACCTGTATGGTCCTTTCCATGTAAGTATTTGTGCTTTATTGGCCATTGCATGTCGAATGAGCTGCTATTCTGCCTCTCACATTGACAAACTACATAGGTATCTACTCGTGAGGAACAACAACAAAACGAGAGGCCTTCAATATCTCGCGGCCACAACAGCAAAGTACGTGACTCCACCGCAGTCGGATTTTGTATTCCGTCACCATACAGTTTCACTGACCTCATCATCAGGAAGATCCTGGGAAGCCCAGTCACCTCGAGTCTGAGGGCGACAGCAAAGCCGGCGATGGCGATCTCCTCGACGTACGAGTTCATTTGTTTCCCCCTCGAAACGAGTTCTCACGATAGCATAGCCTGGGGTGCCGTCAAACACCCCCGCCCCTCAATCATTCAACTATGACGAGGTCGGTGATTACATTATTCTCCTCTTGCTTCCGTGTTGACGCTCAGGCTACTACTGGAGTCTCTGTCCATGGCATCCTCTGCTGATCCCCGGAGAGGCGCGTCGAGAGGAAAATCTCGAGTCATCCAAAGGCACCACAGTAGTCAGGAGGTGGCTGCAGACAAGGTTCAGGAAGAGTAACAAGGACCCAGTGTCACACAAGCCCAATCGATTTCCCGGAAAGTCACGCGAGCCTGCCGATCGTCGATATCCTTCCCACTCCCCACCGAGAG